>OVAN01001589.1:0-39564 GCA_900406275.1 Anastatica hierochuntica
GTTGGCGCCAAGCAGGACCCTCGTCCTCGGTTTCAGTTGTCGCCTAGATCGACTTCAGAACTCGTTCGTGGGTTTGGCGTCAATCTGCGTTCAGACACTCCTTCGAAGCGAAGTATTTCTTCGATGCTTTTGGCGGTTCTGTCTCGCTTCGAAGTAGGCCTCCGGANTTTGGGCGTCGATTTCGATGTTACCGTTTTCGACCCCAACAATGATGACAAAGCAACTATGTCTTGTTTCTGCGAACACCAGGAGATTGGTCCTTTTCTTAAGTAGAATATATGTCCACACGTACTCTTTCCATCGTCAGGATCAATGTTGTGGCTACTTTTACTGTATCCTATTAGCTGTGGTATTGCATCCGTCGACCTTTCATACACCAAGCCGAGTTCGATAGTTCCCCTAAAGTATCTAAGAACATGTTTCATTGCAGCTCCATGTGATTCTCTAGGACTTTGCATATATCTACTTAGGACACCAACTGCATATGACAAGTCGGGTCTTGTATGAAGCAAGTACCTAAGGCATCCAACATTCTTACGAAACCAAGTAGCATCTATTTCCGGCTCAGTCTCGGACTTCGACAAAACCAGACTCTTCTCCATCGGTTTGTGAGTAAGGTTGCACGATTTCATCCTTGCATCTTCAAGAATTCGTGTGGCATATTGTCTTTGTGTGACCATGATCCTTCCCTCATATTGGTTAACTTCCATTCCGAGATAGTAAGTTAGCTTTCCCAAGTAACTCATTTCCAATTTTTAGCTCATTTCTGCCTTAAGACTGTAGATGGCCTTAAAGCTAGTCCCTGTAACAAAGAGATCACCAACATACACAACTATAAGCAGAAGAACTCCATCCACTTCTCTCTTATAAACCGTCGGCTCTTTGATGAATTTTACAAACTTTAATTCGATGAGAATCTGATTTAGTTTGTTGTTCCAGGCTCTAGGAGCTTGCCTTAGACCATAGAGTGATTTACTTAGCTTATAGACCTTTCCTTCACTTCCCTTAACTTCGAAACCTTCCGGTTGCATTACATAGACTGTCTCTTTTAATTCTCCATGTAAAAATGCAGTTTTTACATCTAAGTGGTGTACTTCCCAGCCATGTGATGATGCAAGATTAACAAGCAGACGTATTGTTTCAAGTCTGGCGACAGGGGCGAAAACCTCTTCATAATCTACTCCATACTTCTGCACATACCCTTTCGCGACAAGTCTGGCTTTGTACTTTTTGATACTCCCGTCCGAGTTTCTTTTTATCTTGAAAATCCACTTAAGTTCGATGGGCTTAACTCCATACGGCAGATCTACTAGGTTCGAGTAACAATTTTTTTTGATATATTTGATTTCATCTTCACATGCTAGTGTCCATTCTTTTGAGTTCTTAGCCTCATCGAAACTATAGGGCTCGTTATTCACCATTAGCATCAGTCTTTCTCCTTCCTCTTCCGCAAGTAAACCATAGTCTTCTAGATACTTTGGTTTGTTGATGGTTCTGCTCGACCTTCGCGGAACCAGACCTGTCAGCGACTCACTAGTTTCTTCGCTACTCGAAAATGCCCCAGGTAACGAGCTACCGAACTATCGTTTTGCATCCTCAGCATCCGATTCTTTCTCATAGATCTGTCTTTCATTTCGAGCTTCTTCTTCACCATGATCACTCATTTGCTCTGCATTTTTTTCCCTGGTTCATCGCCGATGGTCTCGATTTGTTCCTGCAGCCCGCGATTTCTATGTTCTCCGAAAGTTAGCTCGAAGATTTCTCTAATCCTTTGACCATGCGAATCTCCCTGAGTCCATAACCAGCCTTTTGACTCATCAAAGAAAACATCACGACTAACCGCAATCCTTTTGTTATTAGGATCAAAGAGACTATACGCTTTTAAACCCGGCTCGGTTCCTAAGTGAACAAGTATCCTAGATTTGTCATCTAATTTCTTCAGCAAACTCTTCTCAACTTTTGCATAACTAACACACCCAAAAGTTCTTAAATGGCTAAGATTTGGTTTCTTTCCCTTAAACATCTCATAGGGTGTTTTATCTTTGATAGCTCTGGTTGTACTCGATTAAAAAGATATGTTGAATGACGAATCGTCTCTCCCCAGAAATAGTTTGGCATTTTCATGTGTTTTAGCATGCTTCTCGTTATCTCTATCATAGTCCTATCTCTTCTTTCCACAACTCCATTGTGTTGTGGTGTATATGGAGCAGTTAGGTATCTCTTGATCCCAGAATCTATGCATAATAGATTAAATTCGTGGGATATGAGTTCTCCTCCTCGATCCGTTCTGAACACTTGAGTCCTTTTATTAGTTTCTTGTTTGACCATTACTTTCAATCGTTTGAACTTTTCTAATGCTTCGTTCTTTTCTTTCAGGAGAATGGTCCACATGTATCTTGAGTGATCATCAATGACAACGAAAACATACTTGTTTCCCGCTAGTGTGTTTGGCATGATGGGGCCGCAGAGGTCACCGTGAATCAGCTGTAGAGTCTCGTCTGCTCTGTACTTGGAAGCTTGCGGAAACGGCTTTCGAGTTTGTTTACCGAGGAGACAGGAGTCGCATACTTCATGCACTACTTTATCGAAGTCATCTGGGATACCGTGTACAAGCTCTCTTTTTACCATCATTTTTATAGTCTCATTATTCACATGACCAAGTCTCGCATGCCACCGGCTCGATTCGTGTTTGGTCGTGAGCTGAAGGCAGGTCGCCGACTTTGCTAGACCCATTCTTACTTTTTTAGAGATGATTTTTTGATCTCACGGCTTTTGCGAGCAACTGTCCTTTGTGGTCACGCATTGTTAGTTCGTCACCTCTCATCCTTATATCACATCCGGATTCAATGGCTTGTCCAAGGCTCACCATGTTACTTTTAAGACCCGGAATGTAATAAACATCTGCTAGGATTCTCGGCTCTCCATTCATGTTAGTGAAAGAGATCACACCTTTTCCTTTGACGTCTATGCGTGAATCGTCTCCAAAACGAACCTTCCTCGTAATTGATTCATCAATGCTCAAAAAATATCTCCTATCTCCTGACATGTGGTTGCTTGCTCCATTATCAAGATACCATATGTCATCTCCAATGTTGGTCTCATACTTTTCTGGTTAGATATTTTTCATGTGGAGAAAAATTTCTTCATTCAACATAAGTTCATCTGCCTCTTGTGTGTCTTCTTTCTCATTCTCCTGAGTTTCTTGCAACTTCAAGAGACGATCAGGACATTGTGATGCATAATGTCCAAACTTATCGCATCTGAAACACATGATTTTAGATGTGTCTCTTGGTCCATAAGAGTTCCATCGACTTCGTCCTCTTCATCTTGGAATGAAACGACCACCTCTTCCACGTTTCGAGTTTCAGCATTAGTGTCTCGATAGGTCTGACTTGATGTCTCCATGTTTGCATACATGATCTTACTGTTTTCTTCATGTGAATCTTCAGCAGCTCTTATTCGTTCTTCATAGACCTTCATTCGACCTATCACATCGTCAAAGCTTATGGTATTCAAGTCAAGGACCTGCTCCAACGATGCAACGATATGTATGAATTTTCTTTGTGGAAGACTGGTAAGAAACTTCTTTACAAGTTTCGATTCTTCAATTACAACTCCCAAGGATGAAGATTTTAATGCAATTTCGGCAAGTCTTCCGCTGAAAGCATCAGCAGTTTCATTCTCTTCCATCTTTAATCTTTCAAATTCAGCCATTAGAATTTGTAACCTTGCTTCTTTTACCCGTTCAGCACCTACATGTCGAATTTTGACCGCATCCTAGATCTTTTTGGCACTACCAAGCTCACCAACTTGTAGAACAAGTGTCTCAGGAAGCGATTGAAGCAACAACGCAACAGCTATGTTGTTCTTCTCACCTTCAAGTGTGTCGGTTTCAACAGCTTCCCAAGCTTTACATACTCTGAGCATGGCTTTCATATGGATAGCTCAGAATGTGTAATTTGTAGATGTAAGCATCGGGCACTGGATCGAGGAAGATCCACCGCCTGTTCCTCCGCCGTCTTTAGCCGCAGCTGTCGCGACAACGATCTCACCAGACATCTTTTGATCTTCTTTGGTCTTGATGATTTCTTATGAATGTCTCTTATTTTGCCGATGTTGCGAACAAAACAGAGAGAATCGACTCCGACTTTAAGTTCTTTCGATTTCAACTTTCGTTCTGATACCACGTGTAGAATCGAAAGAACTTGTATGGACTTGTGTTATCAACAATCTCAAGTAACAAAGAATTCCTCTCTTTATTAAATTCCAAATGGAAAAACACAAACTCTCAAGCTCTCAAACTTCTCACGACAAAACCTAAAACTATCTTAAACTAAAGCTATTTATATTATCAAAAACAATTCCAAAACTCAAAAGGAAAACTCTAATTATCTTTTAGATATCTTCTAAAAGATCTTAATTCAAGTAGAAATCGGTTTTGTCTTTCTTATCTAAACCATTGGCTCGGTTTAGATGATTTCTTCTTTCTCAAGTAATTGTTCTCGGTTTCAAACTTATACCAACATTCTTTGCTCCTTCCAATTACATCTCCACATGTTTCCAGCTATTTCACTCCTAGAATTGCATCAACGTTCCCAGATTTTAAAGGAAGAAAGCTTGTTGTCATCAAATGATTTTGTAACTTGAGCAAAATTCTTTGAAAAATTCCTCTTCCTTTTGTGGTGATACCTATTCCCATGAGCACACCAAACCCAAATAATCCATCAACAGGTGCTGTTTAGATATACGTGAGCTTAATGAGTTCATTTTTGACGGAAATTCCCATCTTTGGTTCACACCCCAGATGTTTGTGTTTCATCCTCCTCATGTATCACGATTTCCCTTTTCACCAGCACCTAAAAAAGTTTCCGATGACGCTCCTTCTTGCCCCGACCATTTTTCTACCACCCGAGCCAGACTCATCATCTTCTTGAAATATTTGGGCACAAACTTCTTTACTTCTCCCCTGGTTTTTGGGTTTAATCTTATCGTAGAAGCAGTCTCTAGTACTTGTTGTTGAAGAATCCGTTCTGATTCGATACAATCTTGGCCTTGATTCTCTTGCTCAATCAATATTACTCTCACTTTGTGTTTGTTCGTACGTGATTTGCAACTCACCTTCTGTAATCTTGCGCAAAGTAAAGATGATGTCTAGAGAAAGAAACAATCAAAGAGACAAGATTTATAGAGTTTCGCTTAGACCGGGTACATCTCTCTTCAGGATCGAGGCCTGAAAACTTCTACTATCAGAGTTTGATTCAAGCTTACAACACCATATCAATTGCGATTCTCTCTCTCTCAACCTCTCACCAAAAGAAGAAGAAGAAGATTAGTACTTAGTTCTATTTTTAGTATTCTAACTAACTCTCTTATAATAATAACAGATTTTGTTATTATCTCTTCTTCTCCTTATTGGGCTGATCGAAAAAACACACTAAGGCCCAACACATATATCTAGTAGTTGGACTCTTGTCTTTCTTAGTGAGCTTCTGAGAATAACCCGGGCCAATACGAGCTTTTTTTTTTTTTGCCGGATCCAGCCATTATCGATCTGAGATCGTAAAACACTTCTTCACACTTGTTATGGCAACTCTGGTGCGTTGGAGGCAAAAGCTGTAAACTCTTTGCAATACTTCGCCGTCGTGTCTTCTTGTCCAAGAGCGAGTGGCCTTTCTCTTGGAATTGAGTCTTGGGCTAGGGAAAAGTGTTCTGAAACCCTCGATTTCATTTGATCCAAACTCACAAAAGGGTTACGATCACTTTGCAAGCCACACCATATCAGAGCCTCGTCATCAAAACACATACGAACTACTTTAAGCTTTTCTTCTTTTGATAAGTTGTTGAGTTCAAAGTACTGATCAACCTTAATCATCTAGTTATTTTCGTTTTCACCATCAAAGAGAGGAATCTCCAAGCGCTTAGTCAAAGGTTATTTCCTGTCCTCTGACTCTTACGCTTTTTTTTGGCACCCTCTGACTCTTACCTATTCATGGTCGTTTGGTTCTTTTCGTTTGGATCATATCTGCTCTCAATGGGTTGATTCTCCTCTCTCATTTGGATCTTTCAGGGTCCTCGTCTTTGGCTCATGGCGTATTGTGTGTTTGGTTATATGCTCCAAAAGCTTTTTCACTAACAGGTAATATGTATTCTTCTTCCATCATGTTCAGCTTGAGCATCACCTCTTTCAACGTTTCTTCAGTAGACTATTGGTGATAATAGGTTGTTAGTATTGTTAATTAGTTAGTTAACAAATTCTGTTAGCTTAATTAGTTAGCTTACTCTCGCACCTATACGATATATAAACACTCTGTACAGAATAACTATAATTATTATTTATTTATTTATTAGACTATAATTATTATTTTGAACACAAAATAACTAGATTCTTGAGATTAGGTTAGGCGATTGGCAGCGCTTAGGGAGTGGAGCTTCGATGGTGAGTAATGGTGCACGACAGCTCTTCTCGACGGCGTTTCTCCAGGAGATCTCGGAGCCTTTGCTCTGGGTTTTAGAAGGCTTCTCACGAGAGAAGTGGTGTTCTGTTTTCGGTGGTCGCTCCCTTTGGAGAGACCCTTTGTCGTTGTAGCTTTCCCAGCGGATTCCATTGAGCTGGTAACGATTTCCGGCGAAGCCCCTTCAATCCTGGCCCTGTGTTTTGTGTTTTTGTGGTAGATTGTTTCTTTGTGTTTGTGTTGGGACTATTGATTCACAGAGGGGCTCGCGACGAGTGATGTGGGAGGAGGATGATGCTCCGATAAGGATTCCGCCTCAGGAGAATGCGAAGATCATTCAGGAGTATGGATTAACATTAATTTGGCGAGTTCTTAACCCGAAGAAGCAAGATGTGGATAAGCTAATTGTATACATGCCACAACAACGGCGATTGGAGGGCAAAATCACAGCTAGTAATCTGAGCAATAACTGTTTTATCTTCAACTTTGATTCAGAGGAGGAGCTGCGTATGGTTTTAGATAAGGGCCCTTTCCACTTTAACTTCTGGATGTTTGTGTTCGTAAGGTGGGAACCGATGATGCACGATGACTACCCATGGGCAATGACTTTCTGGTTGGAGTTGACTGGAATTCCCATCCAATTCTAGTTACAAGCGACGATGCGGAGCATTGGAAAGAACATTGGTAAGGTCCATCAAGTGGTTGAGTTAGATGGGCGTTTCCAAGTTACGGCTGATTCTCGGCAGCCTCTGAATTTTACCAAAGAGCTCATGGATGATAAGGGGGACAAAGTGACTGTCAAGATTCACTATGAACGCTTGTTTAAACATTGTTCGGAGTGCGGTCTTATGGTGCATGAGAAGCCAATGTGTGTTCAGAAAGACAGAGGTAAAAACGAACAATCTGGTCGGGTAAATGTGTTCTCGCGCCTGAAGCCTAGCACAACACAGGAGCATTCCACTGGTGACATTAGTGACCAGAATGTACGTAAGGGCTCGGGCCAGAGGCANAGGCCATTGGGAGGCATCAAAGCGTTCTGGTCTTCTTCATAGAGGGGTTAAACGCAGAATGGAGGAGCTTGAGGAGCAACGCCTGGCCCCCAACAGCAAGGACATTCACCTTGGTTCAAGCTTAGCCTTTGGTCTTGGTCGGTTGTTATGGCCCGCGTTAAATATAGGTCAGACAGAGATGATCGTTGGTGGTCTCCCAAGCATGAGTTCTCTCGACAAGCTCTTCCTGATCGTGAGACTTGGACTGGGAGTGAATAGGATCGTCGTCCTCTTGGGCCCAGGTTTAACGGTCGAGAATCGCAGTCAAGTCATCCTAAAGAGGTTGCACTGGAAGTACGTTAAAACAAGACGTATTCTCGCTAGCAGCTCAGGTAGTCGTGACCATAGTCATGCGACGAGGATGGAAAGTGACCGTAGTCATCAACCCCTCAACTCAACATATGAATAATGCCTTCCAAGGTTTTCGGGGTAAGGTTATAGAGGATATGAACAGACAACTAACATGGATAGTCTTAGAAAAAGAGATTCAAGATGCGTTTTTTGATATTGGGGCTACTAAAGCTCTGAGACCTGATGGATTCACTGGCGAATTCTTACAGCAGTTTTGGCCCCACATCAAAGATGATAAAATACAAGCAGTTCATAATTTCTTCGACACCCAAGAGTTAACAGCATCTCAAAACCATACTAATATATGCTTGATTCCGAAAAAGAGCTTACCATCGACAATGAGTGACTTCCGACCAATATCCCTATGCAATCTTAACTACAAAATTATCTCCAAGATCCTGGTAAATAGACTTAAAACCCACCTCCCTTTACTTATAAGTGACAATCAAGCTGCTTTTATACCCGGAAGGAATATCATGGATAATATCATTATTGCACGTGAAATACTCCATTCTTTAAAAGAAATGATGGGCTAAATCCTATATGGCTATCAAAACTGATATTGCAAAAGCCTATGACAAGCTGGAATGGTCGTTTCTCCAGCGCACCATGGAAGCTATCGGATTCGATGATAGGTGGATCAAGTGGATAATGAACTGTGTTGCCACAATATCTTTCTCGGTACTTATCAATTGCACACCACGAGGAGATATAAAACGGGGAAGAGGAATCAGACAAGGAGATCCACTTTCGCCATTCTTGTTTATATTATTCTCAGAAGTGCTAATTCATATGATATCAAAAAAGGTGGAACAAAAGAAACTGAAAGGGATCAAGATTAGTAATAGAGGTCCAACTATTACTAATCTGATATTCACGGATGATGCTCTCTTTTTCTGCCATGCCCATCCTCGGTCATGTAAAGCGATCCTACAAACCTTAGAGGAATATGCGGCCATCTCAGGCCAAGTTGTGAATCTTCATAAATCCGCCATCACTTTTGGTTCAAAGATCTGCGATACAAATAAAACCAAGCTGCGTCGTCTTCTTAACATACATAATGATGGAGTTAATGGGAAGTATCTTGGATTACCAGACTAGGTAGGCCAAAAGAAAAAGATATATTCAAGTTTATCATTGAGAAAATTCAACAAAAAACAAATCATTGGTCAAATAAATTTCTGTCGGAAGGCGGCAAGGAAATTTTATTGAAGAGGATTGTGCTAGCACTCCCAGCTTATACAATGAAATGCTTTATACTAGCAAAAGGAATTTGTGAAGAAATTGAAGCTGAATTGGCGAAGTTCTTGTGGCGAAAGAATTCGAAAGCAAAAGGATTGCATTGGTTCTCTTGGAACCGGTTAGGAATCCCAAAGAAAGAAGGAGGACTTGGATTCAGAGACATAGAAAATTTCAACCTAGCTATGCTTGGCAAACAAGTTTGGCGCTTCCTATATTCACCCAACAGCTTAGTAGCTAGAACCCTTAAAGGAAGATACTTTCCCGACTCAAACATTTCACAAGCGGGTTTAGGAAGAAAACCGTCCTTCATTTGGAGATCCCTCTTGGAGGGGTGTGAACTGGTTAAAAAAGGAATGAGGGTAAGCATTGGAGATGGCTCGTGTACATTGATATGGGATCATAACTGGCTACCATCAAAACCACCGTGACCTCCTCGACAACTATATGGACCGATTGGTCAAGCTAAGGTTGTGAAAGATTTAATGTTGGAACGTAATCGAGAATGGGACATCACCAAACTAGAAGCTTTCATTAATCCGGATGACATTGAGCTTATTAAAACATTGCATCTGAGCCCACATTCAACTAAGGATATGATGGGTTGGGACTATACGTCGCAAGGTATCTACATAGTCAAATCGACCTATTATCTGGCAACAGACTTGGCGATACATCCATCACCTACACCACCACCAGGGCGACCGAACCTTAAGCAGGCTGTGTGGAAATTAGACACAACCCCAAAGACAAAACACTTCCTATGGAAGATGTTATCAAGAGCTCTTCGTGTAGGCGAAACTCTAAGATACCGACATATAACTAGGGACTCGATATGTAAAAGGTGTTGGCAAGCAGAAGAATCTATGAATCATCTTTTCTTTTCCTACCAATATTCACAAGCCATATGGAAAGGAGTACAAGTAAGTGATAGAGCTATTTTAGATACAAACCGTACTTTAGAAGACAAATTTCAGAGAGTAGTGGAAATCCACCAAAGTAACGTTCTATCACCAATAATGAGATCGATCCCTATCTGAACACTATGGAGAATCTGGATAAGCCAAAATCTTTTAATCTTTCAAAAACAACGAAGTCATTGGTTCAATGATGTCACGCATGTGCTAAGAGATTCGGAAGAGTGGATTACTAAGAGGAAAATACATAAAATATCACCAAAAGACGAATATTGCAACCAACATTCACATTGGAAGAAACCAATAAAGGGCTTTGTCAAATGCAACATTGATGCGAGCTTCAAGAAGTATGAGCCATCTAGAGGGGTTGGATTGCAAGAGATGATCAGGGAAGGTATATGTTCTCGGCTCATGCAATTGGAAAGGTATGTAACGATGCGATTGAAACAGAACTATAAGCTATCCTAATGGCTGTGCAACATCTATGGGGTAAAGAAGTTACAAAAGTCATATTGGAAGGGGATAATACTAAAGTTGTGCAAATCTTACAAGGAAAAGAGTTATGTTTCTTACATAATAATCTGATTCAAGAGGTCAAGCACTAGATGACACTGATCCCAGATATCTCAGTTACTTGGGAACAACGAGATGCAAATGCAGTGGCAGATACTCTAGCAAAAATGACATTTTCAAATAATGTTTGTTTTGAATACTTTTATTATCCATCATTATGTATCTCCCAAAACCTATTTAAGGATCTAAATTAATCAATAAAGGAATGATATAAAAAAGCAAAAAAATTATATATTTATGAATAAAATATTATTTTATTTGAATATATATATATAAATCACATTATCAAACAGGCTTAACTTTTCCATACATTATTTTTGCAGTGAAAAGCATTGAGGGTTTAATTTGTTAAAAAGTTAAGTTTCAAGGTTTAAAGTGTTCGTGAATAATGTTCAAGGTTCAAAATGCGATTTTCCTTTTAATATTTTGTCTAAATTATATTTATAACTAATAACTTATAAATTAATACTTTTTAGATCCCTAAATTTTTAATTTCATGAATTTAAATATAAAAATAAAACGATAGGAAATACATAAAACAAATAAATCATATAAAATTTTAAACCATAAACAAAAATTTTTAAACACAAAATTTCTAAACACATCTTCCTCAGCTCCTATCATTGAACTTCTCTCATACTTCTTTTGGTATCAACTACATTTATTCATACATTAAGACAACACAAATATCCAACACATAAATCTACAATTCTATAGAAAAAACAATTATCATACATGTCAATATGGAAGTTGATGCTTTTTTGCCATCTCTTCAGTGATATAATCTGGCGTAGCCTCCATCATTCTATCACCAGTCGGTATGTATGCAGTATGTCCATCATTCTATATCACTTCATCCCCATGATGTGATACTCTTCCACCGTTTCCCAATGTGCAAAATAAGAATCTTCATCATTAGATACTCGAATAAAATTTTTGAGAGTCATTATTGTTGTCACAATCTTCACCCATTTCTTCAACTCATACTTTGGATGCTTGTTATCTAAAATCCTCCATTTAGCTTTCCATATACCAAATGGTCTCCTTTTCTACCCCTAAACAGTTCTACATTTCCAGATGATGGACGAACAGGCACATGAGTACCATTAATAGCAACCATGCAATCTTTAAAGTAAAGCAAATACTGTGAATTATCTACTAAGAAAGGATTATCACTTGTGAAGTCATCCCTTGTAGATTTCATAGTGTCTTCTCTGAGTTTCAATAGGGAACGTAAAACCCTATAGTGAATTTTTCATTCGACTAAAATCTAAACAGATTTTTCACAAGCAAAATATCATAACATGCGTTTCATACACAAAACAGATTCTAGAGTTCCTTACGGATCACACACATAACATATTCTAGAGTTCATTAACTATGGATACTATAGTTCACTAAAGATAATAAACATGCTTTTAAGTAAGCCTCATCCATCTATGCTTTGTCCAATTGCAAACTCCAAGTAGAGAACTTTGTTCTCATCATCTTCATAAAATAAAAAATTTTGACGATTAGCAAGATCTTTCTTGAAATGTTTAAGTGCTGCTTTGTATAAAGGAGAGCACATCTTTATAGCTTGCAGCGAGTGTAGAACCTCCATAGCTCGAAGCTTAGAGCAACTAAATTAAAGGTGGCTTTCTATCAACGAAATTTTCTTATATTTCTTTTTAGATTCTCATCAATTCATAGTTGAAGACATTAACGCATTTGTTCATAACTTCAAGAAAGATTCTTAGTTCAAGATAAAAAATTTTGGGAGTATTTTGGACCTTAGGAAATTCGATGGGTTTGTAAGCAGTACAACAAGCCTTAAGAAAAGAGTAGGGGTATGCCGATAAGAGCTGGAAGCCGGGTGTATGCCTTTGGGTTGGAAGCCGGACGGCTATTCCACCCGAGAAAAGGAAATCATAAGGAAAAGAAAATATGCTTAAATATATACACGATTTTCCTGGGGATAATCATCGACACATCACTATAAATATTAAACCTAAGGGTCCATACAATGTATTCTCAAAAAAACTCTAGAGACTAGACATTAGGTTAAGAGAAACTTGATTTTTGTAAGGGTTATAATACCCAAATTACATTTCACATTGCTTCTCTTGATCAATATACAAACGTCTTTCTCTATTCTTTTTGCTTCTATGGTTATCTCTTGTTTTCGTAGTGCTTCCAAAGAACATCCCAAAAAACATCCATAACAGTTTGATGCACGAAGGAGGATAGCATACAATCAAAGCTACATGACAATGGCTGGATATAACACCGACAACACGATCACGATGCCCGCACCAGTAGACCCAAGCTACAACGAGATGAAAGCTCAGTTGGAAACCCTACAGAAATGACTCGGGGAGATAAAGCAGCAGAGGAAAGATCACACCCTCGTTGGAACCAACACAACCATGGCGGGAGAGCTCCATAACCTCAAGCTGCAAATGGAAGCTTGTACGAAGAAGCTCAAAGAAGATGCACAATGCCTTCAGCGTCATGAGCTTGAGAACGAAACCTTGAGGGAAACAAACTCAACCTTAACAGCCAACCAGGCAGCGATGAAGAGGTTCAGGGTACCCGTACCTAGGATGCAGGCTCTGGATACCACCCCAAGGGATAACCAAGGGGAGGAAGAAAACCCGGCCACCAGAGGCAACCCGATGAATCAAGATCACATACGCGACCTAGATGACAAAAAATAATTACAGGGTCGATAAGTTGTGAACCTGACCCCGCAGTCCGATGAGGGCAGATGCCTTGAGTTGATGTTCTCCAACAAGTTCGAGGGTATTCAATCAATGATCGAACACCTACCAGGAGTTGAGACTCCTCTAGAAGAAGTGCCTTAAGGTTTTACTCAGACACTCCCTTCACAGAGGAGATTGCACTAAACGACATGCCCTGTAAGTTCTCGTAAAGCCAGCCATGACCACAAACCTAGACAGTCATATTGCCCAATACAGGAAAAAGATGTCGACCGTCACATTCCAAAAGGAGCTAAGAGAAGTTGCCATGAGAAAGGGGTTTTGATCTAGCCTCACCGGCACCACCCAAAAATGGTCTATCACTATCCCAAACAAAAGCGTGAGATCCTTTGCTGTGTTAACCGACTTATTCATAGAAAAATATTCCAGAAGCAGGGTTACAACAAAATCCACCGAGGATCTCTACAAGATCAAACAACACAAAGTGGAACCCTTGTGAAACTATGTGCAACGCTTTAACCAGGAGAAAGTGGCTATCTCCAATTGCAACATAACAGCTGCAATCTCAGCCTTCAGGCAGGGATTGCACGAAGGCGGGGACCTATACAAGGATTTGACGAAATTCCCATGCAAAATGAAGAAGGAAATGTTCTCTCGGGCACATGCACAAAATAAGTATGAAGAGAACTTTGTCTCAAGGGAAAATTGCGCTTCCAAGACAGAGTCTAGGTTCATACGAACTGAAAACGATGTCAGAAATAATAAGTCTTATATGAAGCCCCTAGAGAAGACGGAAGCAGAGGGGCCAAAAGCGGGCACTGACCTCTGGAAGAATTAATGACGACAGACTCACGGTGACCACTTGGCCCGACATCTCTAACCTGGAAATATCCAGAGGAGAACTAGTATGAGTCTTGAAACAGATGGGACCACATGTACGATGGCCCCAGAAGATGAAGTCATCTGACAGTTGTAGGAACCCTTATAAGTGGTGCGATTTCCATAATGATCACGGTCATTGAACAAAGGATTGCATATCCCTCAAGATGGAAGTTAACAACCTGCTTAAAAAGGGTACCTCTTGTAGTTCCTTTCTAATAAAACAAAAGGGTTACAAAATAGACAAGACGACAACGCGCAGGGGATCAAGCGACGACGCGCACGCAGGGCACAAGGGCCCAAACTCTCCTTTTAGATACGACCGCGTGATCAACGTGATATCAGGGGTATCTTAGATCAATGAGATCTCCCATGCAGCGGCAAAGAAGAGAACAAGAACCGCAAAAAGTAACCCAAACATCCAGGGAGCCAAGTGGCTGGGCCACAAAAAGGAATAATTAACTTTACTGTGGAAGAACAAGACAAAGTTGTAACTCCGCACCACAACTCTTTGGTCCTTTCCTTAACGATGGCGAATTGTTTAGTGAAGAGGGTCCTTATCAACAATGGAAGCTCCACTAACGTACTCTTCTTGGGGGCATACTCTACATGGGTTTAACCTAGAAAACCCTAACCAAGGAAGCCACCCCGCTGGTAGGTTTCAATGGAGATGTCAAACAGACCACCGATGATGTTACGCTTCCCGTCTACGCGGGAGGAGAAAACCTCTTTACCAAATTTTGCGTGGTAGACTGTGCGTCCGCCTATAATATGATCATGGGGAGACCCTAGATACATGAGAAGGGCGTCGTGCCTTCTACTTTGCATCAAGTAATGAAATTCCCGACACCTTGGGGAATCTGAGAGATAAAAGGAGATTAGGAAAATGCTAGATCATGCTATCAGACTTCCCTAAACGGCAGGACGGTCCCCTTATAGCAATTAAAAAGACCACCTCTGGCCAAGCACACCGAGGAGGAGAGGTGGAATAGCTAGATGAGGTACCCCTGGTACCCACGAATCCGGAAAGGAGCCTGAAGATAGGATCGGGCCTTCAAGAACACTTACGACAAAGACTAATCGACTTCTTAAGATCTACCTCTGACTACTTCGCCTGGTCTCACGTGGATATGTTGGGCATAGACCCAAAAGTTATAGTGCACAAGGTGCTGGTTGACCCAAATCATCCCCCAGTAAAACACAAAAGAAGGAAATTTTGACCACAAAGGAACTCCATTATCAAACGACGAAGTCAACAATCTACTTGCGGTTGGGTTCATCCGAGAAGCCCAATATCCAGTGTGGCTAGCGAACGTCAACATGGTCAGAAAGAAAAACCGCAAGTGGAGGGTTTTTGTAGACTTCACGTATCTAAACCAGTCATGCCCAAAGGACCCATTCCCTCTACCGTACATAGATAAGCTGGTAGACACTACAACTGAGCATTAACTAATGAGCTTCATGGACACTTTCTTTGGGTACAATTTGATCCTCATGCACCCGAACGATCAGGAGAAAACCTCTTTCATGACCTCGCGAGGATACTACTATAAGGTGATGCCTTTTGGGCTGAAAAACGCAGGATCTACGTATTAAAGGCTGGTCAACATGATGTTTGCGGACCAAATCGGCCAGACGATGGAAGTTTACATAGACAACATGCTGGTCAAGTATCTAGAAGTAGAATATCACATCGCCCACTTGTAGCAAGCTTTCTCAACGTTGAGAAAATACAATATGAAGCTGAATCCTTCCAAGTGCTCCTTTGGAGTAAGTTCCAGAAAGTTCTTAGGATACATAGTAACTTACCGAGGAATAGAGGCAAACCCAAAGAAAATCAGAGCAATTGACGCCATTCACTCTCCCAAAACTCCAAAAGACACCTAGAAGCTGACGGGAAGGGTGGAAGCTTTGAGTAGATTTATATCAAGACTCTCAGATAAGTTTCATGCGTTCTTCGAAGCTCTTAAAGACACCAAGAAGTTCGAATGGGACCAAAAGTGAGAAGACGCCCAACTCAAGCTCAAAGACTACCTCACCACGCTGCCTTTCCTCGCCAAACTCTAGGACGGAAAACCACTCCTACTATACATGGCCGTCTCTGAACACGCCTTGAGTGCCGGTCTGGTTTGGGAAGAGGGAAGCAGGCAACATCCGGTTTATTACGTTAGCAAGTCACCGTTCACGCGGAAACATGCTATGGTCATCTAGAGAAGTTGGCCCTTGCCCTGGTTATGGCAGCCAACAAGCTGCACCCATGTTTCCAATCTCACTCTGTGGTGATGGTCACATCGTAACCTAAAAAACTGTGTTGCACAAGTCGAAAGTATCTGGAAGGCTAGCCAAATGGGTCGTAGAGCTAGGAGAGTACAATGTAATCTTTTGCTCTGTCTCCGCAATGAAGTCTCAAGTCCTAGCTAACTTCGTTGAAAAATTCTCTTCATCGATGACATCCGGCGTAGAAGAAGAGATCAGAATCCAACAAGAAAAAGGGTATAGGAGAATGGTCACTTTACGTGGACCGAGTAAGCCTTGTGCTTGTAACCCTAAACGGAGAAGTTGCATTTAGAGCAATGAGATTTAATTTCAAAGCCACCAATAACGAGAGTGAGTACAAATCACTAATCGCAGGGCTCAGTCTTGCAAAAGATCTAGGAATATAGAACCTGAAGATTTATAGTGATTCCCAGCTAATCAAAAGTCAGACGCAAGGCGATTACAAGGAAAAAGATGCAAGTATGGCCAAATAATTTGCCATAGTCAAAAAGCTCATCGAATCATTTCAAACGTGTGAGCTCAAGCACCAGGGTGCAAAACTCGCACGCCGATGCTCTGGCCAACCTTGCCTCAACCCTAAAAACAAAAAATCCAATCAATATTCCCTTGCTTGTATTGGAATGGTGATGTATTAGCATTTTATAGGTTTTAATTTCGGTTTTTAGTCGAGATATATGATTTTTAGTATGTATTCCACTCTCTTTGGAGCGATTTTGTGTTCTTTAGTGTTTTTACAGGTAACGAGCTTGATTGTGCAGAAAGATCACATTTTAGACAAATTCCAAGAATTGAAGGAAGCGTTTGTGAAGAGACGAAATATCCTGGCAGAATGACAGGGATGGATCGATCCTGACAAGGATCGATGGATCCCTGTCACGATTTGCAGATTGATTTTATAGAACCAAACCAACTTTTCGAGAACCAGATTACTTATCAAAAACCTAGACACGTGTTTTTAGTTTGATTATGCTGTTTTTCTGACTTCGAGAGCTAAGAGAGAGACTTGTAACCTTTGGGAAAAGAATCATCTTTTATACTTCGAATCTGAGAAACTTTCTGAACCCTTACTTTTTATTTTTGATCAATACAATCATGTCTATCTCTGATTTGATTTGTGTTTGTTTGATAATCATGAGCGAGTAGTTCGTTTATGGGTTTAGGGTTCTCACATAGGGATTACATTAATTGTTGACATATAATTGTTTGATTAGGGATTTAATCAATTGGATCTTCATCTAGGATTGTTCTAATGCTGAAATTAATCTGATCACTAAGTTTCTGAAATTAGGTTGTTTAACGCATGGAAAGTGTTCGATTAAATGCCTTAATGAATCCTAAATGAGCAATTTATCATAATCCAATGGAAATTTATTTTTAAGTGAATTGTGAACCTATCAAACCTGTTTAGAATGCATGATTAGAATCCAAGAGTGAACAAAAGTTAGTCTTAAGGTTTCTAATATATAAGGAATTGATACTACGGAAGTAGATCAATTCTATAATCGTGTTTGAGTTCAAGACGGTTTAAAACTTGTTCCCTGATCAACAATTTGATTCAAAAATGAAATGTTTTCCTGAGAATACCCAATGCCAAACTCATCTTTGATTGATTTACACCCCGTTGTCATTTGTTTGCTTTCTTAGCTTCTTGATTTCGATTTGGTGCATCTTTCCCAAATCATCCTTTTAGCTTTAGCCCGCGTTTGTTATGAAATTCTACGTGCTATCTTTGGTCTCTGTGGATTCGGTCCTAAACCACTATAATGTACTTAGCTGTACGCTTGCAGTGATTTTTTGGGTGAAAACATGAGCTATCAAGTTTTCTGGCGCTGTTGCTGGAGAACAATATGTCTTCTTAGAACTTAGGATCATTGTGTGCCTAAGGAATTTACTTTGTTTTGTTTAATCTCTTCTCTTTTTTCTTCTTTTTTGTTGTGCTTTCAAGTGCATGAACAAGTCTCATACTAGAAGCCAAGGAATTGCGAATTTTCTCAATTTTGAACCGGAAATTGGACATATAGAGAGGCAATAGAAGAAAGAGAAGTTGCTGGAGATTATTTCGTAGTTTAAGTTCGCAGACATCATGGATAACAACATGGAGAATCTTCAAGTCTGGAACAATCCTCTTTTTCCTGGAGTCCTTCCAGGACCTGATACTCCTGCTAAAGGTAGTGCTAATGCTGGTGCTCAGCAAGTAGGCAAGCAGAATGTTGCAGCTGTGGGGAAATAACGCGCAAATCAACCTCAACAGAAGATGACTCTAGCAAAATATGACATTCTGAAGGCTTTCTATGCGAATCATGTTGGGATTCATCCACCTCCCATTGAGAGAAGAGATTTTGAGATCAAGAGTGGTCTCATTAAATTGGTGAAGCAGATTCAGTTTCATGGGTTGCCATCCGAGAACCTAATGCACTATTTGGATAAATTTGAAGCCATCAGCAATACTATCCATCACAACGGGGTACCTGCTAAAGCTTTGAAATGCAGGTTATTCATTTTCTCACTGAATGACAAGGAGATGGTACAATGGTTTTTAAAACTTGGGAAGAGATCAAGGCAGCCTTTCTGGGGCATTTCTTTTCGAAGTCACGGTGCATGTCTCTCTGAAACAAGATTGCTGGATTTCACCAATTGGGTTCTAAGAGATTTCATGCAGCTTGGGAACGATTCAAGGAGTATCTCAATGATTGTCCTCATCATGGTTTCTCATATTGGAATCTCCTCAACATTTTCTACAATGGGGTTGAGGAGAAATATCAGAATGCTATGGACACTACGAGTAATGGTTATTTCATGACCAAGACTGTAGAAAAAGCTTACATGCTGGTGAGTAACATGGCCAATAACCAAGCTAATCGTCATTTGATTTTGTTCATGTTAGAGGGGTTCTATCATCAGATGCGGAGATAATTGATGATTTGCTGTAAAAGCTCGATGAACTAATGAGAAGATATCAGCAAGGTGTACACTTTGTTGGGGGGAACAATATGATGCACCTCTGTTTCAAGAGCAGAAATTGGGACAAATGTATCACGAATTCATGTCTGAAGAGCTTAATGGTGGACAAGCAGATGTGAATTACATTGGAGGTCAAGGAAACTTTGGTAATAAAGGTTTCAATCAACACAACCAATTCCTGAACAAGTCATATCAACAAAATCAGAGTGTATTCAACTCCGAGTATCAGAAAAAATCAGCGCAGTTGTTTCAGAAACAGTGGCTATCAACAGAAGCAATTTGGTTCAGGGGGATCCAAGAACAACAATTAGTCGAAATATCACGATTAGAACCAGGGACAATCTTCTACGTCTTCTCAACATACTGAGCTGAAGAAAATGTTGCATCAAGTCCTGAAAAATACGACAAAGTCCTCTGCGGACTTGAATCCGAATGTGGATAACATGTATAATGATCTCAATGGGAAGTTCGAGACAATGAGCACTCACATGAAATTGCTGGAAACACAAGTTGCTCAGTCTTCTGCGAGCAACAGAGCTCCACCTGGCGTTATTCGAGGAAAACCAGAGAAGAATTCGAAGGAATACTGCAGTGCCATTACACTGAGGAGTGGTAAAGGGTTGAAAAAATTGTTCAAAATAGAAGGACAAGTATCGATCGATCCTTGGCTAATACAGCCTCTGGACAAAAGGATAGGGATCGATTGATCCCTGCTCGAGGATAGATCGATCCCTGACATGACGTGGGTACATTAAACTTTCGCGATGAATCGATACCACTGGAGGTTGAGGAAGAGTATGTACCACCTCCGTCTTACATTGGTAAGCCTCCTTATCCATCTAGACTCCATCAAAAGATCAAAAAACGTGAATACAAAAAGCTGAAGAATCTTGTTGGTGAGTGACATGTACGGTTGCCTTTCGTCGAAGCAGTCAAGATGGTACCTTCTCTTAAGAGGTACATGAAGGAGATTCTTTCAGATCGCATGACCTTAGAACAAGGTGTATTGGTTCTTACTGCGGAGTATAGCGCAATTCTTCATAACATAACACCAGAGAAACGCGAAGATCCACGTCCTTTTGTTTTGCCTTGCAGGATTGGATCGCTTACCTTTGAGCGATGTCTTTGCGATTTGGGGTCAAGAGTCAGTGTGATGCCCCTCTGTTGGTATCCCAACAGTTGACTTTGACTAACTATAAATCCACGAGAATGTCTTTAGTGCTTGCAGATATATATATTCGAAGACCAGTGGGTATTCTAGACAACATTCTCGTTGGAGTTGGAGAGGGATATGTTTTTACAGAAGAAGAACCCAAGGATCCTATTATCCTGGGAAGAGTCTTCTTCTCTACTGCCAAAGCCATGATTGATGTGCAGAATGTCAGATACATCTCCGCCTTGGGAAGTTGACTATGAAGTTAAACATCGAGAAATCCATGAAGAAGCCTACCATTGATGGGAACACATTTTGGGTCGATACACTTGCTGATGTGATCGAAGACTCTGCTGAAGAGCTCTACACTGAGGATCCATTATAAGTTGCTCTGACTCAAATCAAAGGTGAGTATGTGTTTTTGAATGCAGATACTTCTGAGGTTGCTGAGTTTTTGGATTTAGTGCCTACAATCGAGAAGCAGGTTGCATAGATCAAGCTCGAAGAGCCATCTCCTGCGATATCTCCTGCGGTATCTACTTCATTAGTGGCGAGCTCGAGTGCTGATTGGAGCGAGCTAAAAGCTCCAAAAATCAAACTCAAGCCATTACTAGCACGACCAAGGTATGTTTTCGTAGGTCCTAATTATACATATCCTGTGATTGTTAAAGAAAATATGAACAATTCTAAGACTGCCTTGCTTCTTTCAAAGTTAAGGAAGTATGAAAAAGCGTTGGGATATTCTTTGGATAATCTTACAGGTATTTATCCAGATCTCTACATGCATAGGATCCACTTGGAGGATGAATCCAAGATTTCCGTCGAACATCAATAGGAGACTCAATCCTACATTGATGGAAGTTGTCAAGAAGGAGATTCTGAAACTTTTGAGTGCAGGTTTCATCTATCCCATCTATGAAAGCACATGGGTAAGTCCAGTACTTTTTGTACCAAAGAATGATGGAATCACTATCATCACTAATGAGAAGAACGAGCTCATTCGCACCAAGACTATCACAGGCCATAGGACGTGCATTGACTACAGGAAGCTGAACTCGGCCACGAGAAAGTATCATTTTCCACTTCCTTTTATTGATCAAATGCTAGAAAGACTTGCTAACCATCCTTATTATTGTTTTCTTGATGGTTATTCAGGTTTCTTTTTGATTCCCATCCATCCGGCGGACAAGGAAAGACTACATTCACATGTTCATATGGGACATATGCTTACTGGAAAATGACATTTGGATTATGCAATGCACCTGCGACTCTCTAGCGATACATGATGTCTATCTTCACCGACTTGATCGAAGATATCATGAAAGTCTTCATGGATGACTTTTCTGTTTATGGTTCTTTGTTATCTAACTATTTGTCTAACCTTTGCAGGGTTTTAGAACGATGTAAAGAGAAACACTTGGTTTTGAATTGGGAGAAATGTCATTTTATGGTGCAGGATGGGATTGTACTTGGCCACACGATCTCAAAGAGAGGAATCAAAGTAGACAGGGCCAAGGTGGACATGATGACGAGTCTGCAACCTCCTACTTCTATCAAGGATGTTCGCAGCTTTCTCGGTCATGTAGGATTCTACAGACAGTTTATCAAGGATTTTTCCAAGATAGGCAGACCTATGACTCGATTGCTCTGTAAGGATGTCAAATTTGATTTTGATACTAACTGTTTGTTAGCCTTTCAAACAATCAGATAAGCACTAGTGAGCGCTCCAATTGCGCAACCACCGTATTGGGATTTACCTTTTGAGGTAATGTGTGACGCTGGTGACTGCGCGGTAGGAGCAGTGTTGGGTCAGAGAAAAGACAAGAAGCTCCATGTGATCTAATATGCCAGCAGAACACTTGATGACACTCAGATCAAGTATGCCACTACGGATATGGAGCAGTTAGCTGTGGTTTACGCATTCGAGAAGTTTGGACAGTGCCTGGTGGTATCGAAAGTCATTGTTCACACTGATCATGCAACTTTGAGGAAACTTATGTCTAAGAAAGATGCTAAACCGAGATTATTGAGATGGATATTGCAGGAGATTGATTTGAAAATTCGAGATAAACGTCGCTAATTAGGACTGCAAAGAAATCGTTAAACCGTCGCAAATTTCCGAGGACTAAACACGTCGCTAATTGGCGTCGCTATTTTGCATCTGTACATATAGTTATAAAAACGTCGCTAATATACGACCATGATGAAATGTTGTAAAACTGTCGCAAATTTGCGACTGTTTTGCGAGTAAATGCTTTTGCGACGAAAAATTAGCGACTCGTTAATTTAGTCACAAATAAGTCGTAAACACCTCTTTTGCGAATACTTCGTGACCAATTCTGCAGTGGCGAATGATCTGTTTTCTTGTAGTGAATTGACATGCCTTGGAAGTTCACCTTCCCTTTTATCAAGATATACAATGGGACTTCCTACTCGGATAACCACATCGCACAATACAGAGAGAAGATGCTTACCGTGGCAATTCAGATAGAGCATAGGGAAGCCGCTATGTGCAAGGGGTTCAGATCCAGCCTGACAGGCGCATCCCTACAGTGTTTTATCACAATTCCAACTGGAAATGTGGGATCCTTTGCACATCTGACAAACTTATTCATAGAGCAATTCGCCAACAGGAGGGTGAGCCCCCAAGTCGCCTGATGATCTTTGTGAGATCAAGCAACGCAAGGCGGAATCTCTTCGAAGCTATGTGCATCGCTTCAACAATCAGAAGGATACAATACCAAATTATAGTGTGGTTACCACAATTTCTATCTTCAAAAGAGGACTCATCCCTGAGGGGGATCTGTACAAGGACCTGACCAAGTACCAATGCAAAAACAATAGAGGATGTGCTTGCTCATGCCCAAGCGTAGAGCAAATGGGAAGAAGACTTGCTTGTGAAGAAAGAATTTCGGGTGATGAGGACCGAGAAAATAGTCAGTTATGACAAGCCCTTTCAGAGATCTTCTAGAGAAGATGGAGCAAAAGGAGCCAAAGGAGGGCACATACCATTGGGTAAGTCGGACGACAACAAACTTCACACAGTGAACACTTGGCCCGATATATCAAATCTATGAATATCGAAAGTGGAACTGGTGGGAGTCTTGAAGGAGATGGGAGACCAAGTCAGGTGGCCCTCGAAGATGAGGTCACTTGATCACCGCCGAAATCCAACAAATGGTTGAATTCCACAATGACCATGGCCACATAACGGAGGACTTCATATCCCTAAGGATAGAAGTCAACGAGCTGCTCAAGAAAGGGCATTTGCGGGAATTTTTATCTAACAAGACCAAGGAGATGATAAGCAATAAGGAAGAAGGCGTCCCAGCATGCCGCCAAGCTCTAGATTCTCCAAGACACCATCGAGTAAATAATGTCATATACGGAGGATTTGAAGTTAGTGGCATCACACATGCTGTCGCAAAGAAAACAACAAGGATCGCAAAAAGCAACCATGGCGCCCTAGATGAAAAATGTCAAGGTCACAGCCAAGAAGCCATAAGCTTCATGGCTGAGGCACAAGACAAGGTTTTTACTCTGCATCACGACGCCCTGGTGGTTTCCTTATCAGTTGCGAATTGTTTGGTGAAGAGAGTACTCATCGAAAATGGAAGTTCTACAAACGTGCTCTTCTTGGGGGCATACACAGATCTAGGGCTAACCCAAGAAGCCCTAACCAATAAGGCCACGCCATTAGTGGGATTTAGCGAAGAAGTCAAGCAGACTATCGGAGAAATAACACTTCCCGTTTGCACTAGAGGAATAAACTTATCCACCAGGTTCTCTGTCATAGATTTCCACTCTGCCTATAACATGATCATGGGCAGACCTTGGATACACAAGATGAGAGTTGTGCCTTCAACTTTGCATCAAGTGCTGAAGTTCCCAACACCTTGGGGAATCAGAGAGATCAAAGGTGAACAAGAGAATGCTCGATCATGCTACCAGAGTACCTTGAAAGTAAAGACAACCCCCTCGTAGCAATTACAGAAGCCACTTCCATCAAGGCATACTAAGGAGCCGGAAGTGGAACAACTGGACGATATACCCCTAATACCTGGAGAGTCGGGAAAAAGCCTCAAAGTGGGTTCAAGGGTGGAAGAAGGCATACGCCAACAGAGGTTAGTTTACTTTTTGAGATCTATTGCTGATTGCTTTGTGTGGTTTCATGTTGATATGCCAGGTATAGACTCGGAAGTCATAGAACACAGACTACAAGTGGATCCAAAATACCTAGCAGTCAAGCAGGAAATGAGGAAATTCACACCTGAATGAGATGGTATAATCAAAGATGAAGCCAAAAATCTCCTTGCGGCTAGGTTCATCAGAGAGATCCACTATCCGGATTGGCTAGCAAATGTCTTTGTGGTCCAGAAGAAGAACGAAAAATGGAGGGTTTGTATAGATTTCACAGATCTAAACAAGTCCTGCCCGAAAGACCCTTTCCCTTGACCAATTGATGAGCTTCATGGATGCTTTCTTCGGATAAAACTAGATACTTATGCACCTAGACGACCAAGAAAAGACTTCCTTCACGCCGTCGCGAGGAATTTACTGTTACAAAGTGATGCCCTTTGGGTTGAAAAATGCAGGATCTACCTATTATAGACTAGTCAACATGATGTTCGCAGACCAAATCGGCCAGGCCAT
Source organism: Anastatica hierochuntica (assembly GCA_900406275.1). Classification (NCBI taxonomy): domain Eukaryota; kingdom Viridiplantae; phylum Streptophyta; class Magnoliopsida; order Brassicales; family Brassicaceae; genus Anastatica; species Anastatica hierochuntica. Next base: position 25,207 of record OVAN01001589.1, read on the forward strand.
GGAAGTCTATATTGACGACAAGTTGGTCAAGTCTCTGAAGGCGGAAAATTACATCGCCCACCTGCAAATATATTTCTCTATGCTAAGGAAATACAACATGAAGCTCAATCCATCTGAGTGTTCGCTCGGGGTGAGCCCCGGGAAATTTTTGGGGTACTTAGTCACATACATAGGGTTTGAAGCAAATCCGGAAGAATTCAAGGCGATTCACGCGATCCCCTCACCCATCACCCCACGAGACGTGCAGAAGCTAACATGAAGGATGGTGGCCTTGAGCAGATTCATATCCAGGCTGTCAGACAAGTCCCACATATTTTTTGAAGCCCTTAAGTTCACCGAGAAATTTGTGTGAAACCAAAAGGCAGAAGATGCCTTGATCAAGCTCAAAGAATATCTCACCATACCGCCTCTTCTCTCTAAGCCCCAAGATGGAGAGCCACTGCTCCTTTAGCTAGTAGCTTCCGAGCACGCCGTAAGTGCTGTCCTGGTTAGGGAGGAAGAGAGCAAGCAGCATCCGGTGTACTACGTAAGAAAGTCTCTCCTAGACACCGAAACCCGTTATAGCTATTTGGAGAAGCTTGCTCTTGCCCTGGTTGTCTCGGCTAGGACGTTGCGTCCTTACTTCCAGGCTCACCTAGTTGTAGTCATCAAGTTGTTCCCCATCAAGTCTGTACTCCACAAACCAGAGGTATCCGAAAGATTAGCAAAATGGGTAGTGAAACTAGGAGAGTATGACGTAATCTTCAGCCCTGCCACAACAATCAAATCACAGGTCTTTGCGGACTTTGTAGTTGAATTCTCCCCACCAATGATACCTGGGGCAAAAGACAAAGTAAGGATCCAGCAAGAAAATAAGAGCAAAGGAGAATGGTCGCTTTATGTAGATGGATCTAGTAACATACGAGGAGCCAGAGTAGGGCTCATGCTCAGCTCACCAAAGGGAGAAATCAAATCAAGGGCAGTAAGGTGCAACTTCAAAGCCACCAACGACGAAAGCGAATATAAAACCTTAATCACAAGACTCGGCTTAGCAATAGACTTAGGGATAGAGAACATACGGGTCTACAGTGATTTCAGCTAATCGTAAGCCAGATGCAAGGCGATTATTGGGCGAAAGATGCCAGCATGACCAAGTATTTGGCCATAACCAAAAAGCTTCTCAGCTCATTCAGAGCATGCGAACTCACACAGATCCCTAGGGAACGGAACTCGCATGCGGATGCTCTTGCCAACTTGGCCTTTGCCCTAAAAACTTTGAGCCAATCAGCATACCTTGCTTGTGCTCCTGTGGCCAACTACCAATGAAGATGCAGAAGGACTTCAAGTCTCTAAAGTTGAAGAAGAAGAAACATGGATGAATCCCATAATTTCTTTTCTGATAGATGACGTCCTGCCCAACGTAATGAGCAAGTGCCACAAGATCAAAAAGTAAACATCCTGCTTTTGTATGATCCAAGGAAAACTTTACAGAAGATCCTTCTCAGGACCCTATCTTAAGTGCGTGAAGCCAGAGTACGTTGATCTGGTCCTCAAGGAACTACATGAAGGGGAATGTGAGTCTCACTCTAGTGGAAAAAACCTAGTGCCTAGAGCCAAGAGGGCAGAATACTATTGTCCAACCTTGGCCAACGATGCCCTCCAGATGGCCAAGTACAATAATAAGTGTCAAAGACATGCACAAGTATCCATGCTACGTCCTACAAACCTCAAATCCGTTAGTTCCACTTGTCCATTTATGAAGTGGGGAATGGATATTGTAGGAAAATTCCCAAAGGCCCCTGGTCAGCTTGAATATCTCTTTGTAGTGACGAATTACTTCTCTAAGTGGATAGAGGCAGAAGCTCTAAGCAAGATTATGGATGTTCAAATCAAAAGGTTCCTTTGGAAAAACGTGGTGACACGATTCGGAGTGCCTCATGCAATAGTAACAAATAACGACCCACAGTTCACAAGCAAAAAATTCAAGAAGTTTTGTGTAGACTAGGGCATAAAGTTGAGCATTGAAATTCAAAGACATCCACAGTCTAATGGGCACGCCGAATCCACAAACAAAACAATGGTGAATCTCCTAAAGAAGCGGTTAGGCGAAGCCGCAGACAACTGGGCCGAAGAGTTCCCAGCCACTGTATGGGCCTACTGAACCAGCATCAAGACCACAATAGGGGAAACACTCTTCGCCTTGGTCTACGGATCAGAGGCAGTGTCTCCAGCTTTGGTCAGAAACCCTACGGCTAGGACGGAGCTTCTGACTCCAAGAGAGAATGAAGAGCTGATGGCTTTGTTTCTGGATCTCCGTGACGTGAAAAGGGAAGTCCCAAGAGTAAGAAACTGAAAATACCAGTAGGAAGTAGCACGCAACTACAATAAGAAGGTACGAACCTGAACGTTTCTGCAAGGGGAATGAGTGTTGTGTCGAGTCTTCAACAATACCATGGACAAAGCCACAGGCAAGATTACGCCTGGCTGGGAAGGACCGTACCAAATCGTAGTAGTTAAAGGGTCAGGAGCATACAAGTTACAAGATAGGTACAAAAAAGTACATCCAAACAACTGGAACGCGTTACAATTAAATCTTACTTCTTAGAAAGAATGCTTCCGGCCTAGAAGACCGCATACCAGATACGTTTTTTTGGCTTTGGAATTTTAATTTCTTTTGCGTCTTTTCATTTGTAATTATGTTGCGTCTACGGACGGATATCCATCAATAAAGTAGTTGTCTTCTCAAAGAACGTCAGTTAGAGCAAGGGGGGAAATAAGTTGAATAACTATACCTCGTCATAAGAGCAATACAAACAACGTACCCTTCCGAAATAGAAGTGAAAAGCTTATTGCTTCTTAATAGAGAGTGGCTCATCATAAAGCAGAGTGCTGGGCAGGAAGCAAAACTACTAAAGTTTGCTTACCAGGGTATAGTAAAATCGAAAAGCTGTATGGTCTTAGCATGGAGCATCATCTCTACCTGCTTACAAAAACATGGGTAGCAGATGAAAAGACTGGCAGTTGGATCTCTTTGCGGGGAAGATCCTTACCGGCAAAATCCATAAGACTGATAGTGGTTTCACTGCAGGCAGCAGAATGCAGGAAAAGCTAATGGTTACCTCTGGGTAGCAGAATGCCAAAATCTCGTGGTTACCTTCGGGTAGCAGAACGTCAAGGGCTAGTAGTCGCCTAAGTGGGGGTAAAACATGCTTAAAAGCCTAAGTATTGTTCAAGGACAAGAAGTAGGATTTCAAAAATAAAAAAGGAGGATAACGAGTATATCCCAACTTAGAACTCGAATTTCTCCTAAGACACATCAAAAGCCAGAGGCCAAACAACCAAGACGTCGGAATACCAAACGCTCACAAGAGCCAGACGACAAATGTTATCTTTATATCCTACCTAATAGCTTGTTTAAGGAGGAGGCAAAAGAAGGATTAAAGAAAAACAAAACATTCATAAAAAGACTATGAAGGACCAGAACATAAGTCTTTAACCTCGAAGACAAACAAAAGCCAAGGCTAGAAAGACCATAAAAGAGTTAAGGCCACTAAAGCCATAAAGAGTATTAATGAAGCCCACAAGGGGCAGAACTAAGCCCACGCATGGGCATATCATCATCAACAAAAAAAGAAAGATAGAATCCCTCAAGGGGAAAAGCGACTTGGTTCTTGAATCTAGGACAGAAGTCTAGACAGCTGGAGGGTCATGGGAAGAAGACCTCTCCACATTTGTCTCTGAGTCCATCGGGGTTGCACCAGACTTGGTAGTAGGAATTTCCAGCTCATCCTCAAAGGTGGGAGCAGGAAGGCCTCGTTCTTTTGCCTCCGCCGTCGCCACCATCTTGTAATTCTCAAACCCCTCTTCCAGGTCCAGGACTCCATCTCTCCCTTTAGATAATCTCTGCCCATTTCCATGCGGCCAGTGATCTTGGCACCTTTAACGGCCATGGTCATCTCCTCGGTTAATGTGGCTGCCTTTGCTTTCAGATCAGCGACCTCCTGCTCTATAAGTGTCTTCCCCTCTGTCAAGGAGGGGACCTTTTCTTCTGCCTTCTGGTTCTGAGACTCCATCCCATGGGCCAATCCCTTCATCTCCTTCGGCTCCTTCTCCAGACTAGCAGACTTATCCTTCTCCGCCTTCAGCTTGGCAAGGTAGTCTTCCACCTGGGCCCTTCCGGCTTAAGTAACCTCCATGGCGATATGATCTTTATCAAGTAAGACCGGGCAGCAAGCTAAAGAGCAAAGAGAAGGAAGTTAGCCAAAAAGAAAAGGACTAGTCAAAGGCCAAGAGTGAATTGATTACCTTAATAATCCCTTTCTAAACATGGTCAAGGATCCCTAGATTGTCACAGTTGGGATAGCATAAGGAAACCGAAGGGAAGACAGAGCTTTGTAGGTGCTCTAGAGCACCGTCAAGGTCAACAGCAGAGGAGGAGGAGAGCTTGGCAGGGACACTCTTCTGCTTCTTGGTAGAGGTTGGAGCCTTTTGGATCCCCATCATCTTGGACCCAGCAGAAGGAGACTCAGAGATCTCCACTACTTTTGGAGTCTTGCTCCCTGATTTCAGCTTGGCCTTCCTTGCTGCCTGAGCCCTCTTAAAATCCTCCAACACCTAGGATCCAGATCATGTCATGTTGCCTGCAAAGCGATAAGAAGTAAAAAAATTGAAAGTAAACTAAAAAGCAGTAAGCAAACATCTGATGCTGCTTTGTCTCAGTGCCTCTTCACTCAACAAGAACAGGATACTCCTCTCTTCATCTGAAATCTCCAAAGCCTCCTCAGTGCCCTCTTTAACTTCTTCTGACTTCTCCGCCGATACATCTACAAAAAAGCAAAATACCACAGAGTTCGCACCTGGTCCAGACGTCATAAAAAGGGAAAAACATCCTAGACCCACCAGTAAACTTCCAGAGGGTAGAGAAGCCAGGCGTCAACCAGAGTTTCATAAAAACAAATCTTTGCGCCCAATGTTTGGCAAAGGCGCCTCCAAACATGAGTACTGCTCAACGTGAGTACGATGATTGCGTGCGATTGGAAGTATGGTCTTAGCTTTCGGGCTGACATTATGACAGCGAGTGCCAGTTTCTCCATCAGCGGATATCGCGTCTCTGCGTCTAGTAAAGTTTTACTTACGTAGAAAACTGGCTTCTGTTCTCTGCATTCTTCTTTAATGAGAACTCCGCTTACAGCCGTTACCGACACCGCGATATATAGGAACAACAGTTCTCCGACGACAGGTTTTGCGAGAATCGGAGGTGTGGCCAGATAACTTTTCAGCTGTTGGAAAGCTTGTTCGCACTGCTCAGACCACTTGAATTCCTTGTTTCCTCTTAAGACGTCCTAAAAAGGAAGGCACTTGTCCGTAGACCGGGAGATAAAGCAATTGAGCGCGGCGATTCTCCCAGTTAATTTATGTACCTCTCGTTTGCTCCGCAGAGAGGCCATTTCAACCAACGTGCTAATCTGTTTAGGGTTAGCCTCAATTCCTCTGCAAGTGGCGTTATATCCGAGGAACTCTCTCGAGGCAACCGCGAATATGCACTTTGCTGGGTTAAGCTTCATGTTGTGCAAGTTTAGTCTCTCGAAACATCTTTGTAGATTGGCTACGTGGTCTTGCTCCTCGAGAGACTTCACGAGCATGTCATCGATGTTTACCTCCATAGTTTTTCTGAGTTGTTCAGAGAACATACGATTGACGAGTCGCTGATAAGTTGCCCCGGCGTTCTTGAGGTCGAAAGGCATTACCCTGTAGCAATACGTGCCATGGTCAGTGATGAATGCGGTTTTCTTGTGATCATCAAGATTCATTATGATCTGATTATATCTCCTGAAAGCATCCATGAACGATAACAGCTTGTTCCCTGCCATAGCCTCGACTAGGCGATCAATGTGCGGCAACGGGAAACTGTCCTTCGAACATGCTTTGTTGAGGTCGGTGAAGTCGATGCAAACCCGCCATTTCCCGTTTTTCTTTTTGACCACGACGGGATTAGCGAGCCAGTCCGGGTGTCTTACTTCGGTTATAGACCTGACTTTGAGGAGCTTTTCGACTTCGTCGTTGACCGCAGTTGCATGTTCTGGTCCCAATTTCTGCCTCTTCTGCTTAACAGGTTTGAAAGTCGGGTCGACGTTGAGTTCATGACAAGTCACGTTGATATCAATTCCGTGCATTTCTTCTGCGGTCCAAGCGAATGTGTTAAGATTCTCTTTCACGAAAGAGACGAGCTGTGCTTTTATGGGGCCGCAGAGATTAGCTTCGATCTCGACGCAATATTCAAGGAAGTTTTCATCGAGGCAGATTGAGATAACGGGTTCGCAGGTCGGTTCACGCTTCTCTTCCAGAAGTTCTACCTTCCGTAGCTGCCAGAAGATCTTGGTTTGATCCTGTTCTAGGGCATCTTCGACAAAGACCGTTTTCTTTTTCTTCTGGGAGGGAAGGGTCGCAGCTGGATTTTTCCGTTTCAGTTCGGCCGCGAAGCAGATCTACGAGATGTTACAATTCGCATGGATGCTTTTGATCCCGAAAGGAGTCAGAAATTTGAGACAATAGTAGTACGTTGAATGTACAACCCTTATGGAGTTTAGCCATGGGACGCCCACGATTGCGTTGTATGAAGCTGGGCGATCTATTACCAAGAACTCCACCATTTTTTCTACGCCCCTAGCTATAACCGAAAGGTTAATCAACCCGAGGGTCATAGTTGGTTCTCCCGAGAGACCCACTACCAAACTCGGATTTTCCGAGACCCCGGAGGGTTCGATGCCCATTCTCTCAAGAGTCTTCTTAAAGATTATTTTAGCCGAACATCCAGTATCGACTAGTATCCTTGCGACGTAGATGTTCTGGATGGTTAGTTCGATGACTAGGAGATCGTTGCGAGGGTTGGCCTGGTCGGCCGTTGCTCTGTCTTCGAAGGAGGCAACGATATCGTCTGCTGTTTCAGACATATCGTTTCCTCCTCGAAAAGTGATCTGGCGTGAAAGAAATCGCGTGTGCCCCCTCCTTCTAGCGCCAAACTGTGGGAACCGAAATTCTCATTATCAATGTTATGTGGTTCACAGACTGTCTGTAGCTAAAAATCGGCAGATCAAACAGTGAATACGAAAGTTAATGGATAAAGAATACGAAATTGAGCTACGAGATAAGATCAAACAAAAAGCGTGAGTAAAACGAATATGCGAACGGATTGCGAGATTTAGGTTAACGAGATTCGTACGGCAAAATTGAGATGAATAGCGAAGTAAAGACAATACAAAACAGATTGCGTAGCGAGATATGTAAAACGACATTAAAGTAACAGGATTCGTAATGAGAAACAATATGAACACGAAAAGAGACTCGTGGATGAAAACATGGACGGATATGAATAACAATAATCGAAACACCCAGATAACAAAGAAAGTATAAGGGATCTTGTTCAAATTCGTGGTCTGAGCGTGTGCAACCGGTGTTAAGCCGTGGCTGCAAGAACTGTTGGCGATGATTACCTTGAACTAAAGCGTAGACTCGTAACCTAGTTGAGATGCAGCTCGCTAACGAAAACAAAGTAAGAACCCTAGTTTTTTCTAAGTGTTTTGCGGTGACGAAAATTGTGTTGTATATCTCTCTCATCCTTCTCCTTTGCACCCTTTATATAGGTCTTCTTGGGCTTGTCTCATTTCCTTTTTCGTCTCCGATTCGTGCATTTCTTCTCGTGGAAATATTCCTTTTCCCCGATTCGCATATATCCTTTTCGAGATCCTTTTTTATCTTCTCGAAACTTAACATTTTTGCGAAACCCTGGCGAACCGTCATCGTAAATGGGCTGGTTCTCGCCCGATATCGTAAGTGGACTGTTATCGCGATTTGGGCCCTTTCGTGGCGTTTCGCGACAAAGTGATTTTTACGATTCCTTTCGGAGAAACCGTTTTCTTGTAAGACCAAGCGGTAATAGTTTCCTGGAACGATAAGACCAATCATATAGTTTAGACTCTTCCGGTGTCTAAGTTAACAGTCATCATTTTACACGATCGATTTGAAGTCCACGAAAAGTACGAATCCTTACGATTATCATTATGACGGTTTAATGGAAACTCTAATCGAGACGAAACGAGAGACGATCAAGTGACGATTCGAAGGAAATGATGATCAGAAAGGACGTGGTTCAGCCAATGGATAACGGCTGAACGTTGTCCGCGTTCTAGCGCCAACTGGCGCCAAGACCAGGCCTTCTGTCTTGACGCCAATTGGCGCCAAGACCATGCTCTGGTCTTGGCGCCAATTGGCNATCCGGTCTTGGTTTCAATCGATGTCTAGACCGGCCTCTAGTTCAGTCATCAATAAGTTCCAAGACTCGTTCGTTGGTTTGGCGTCAATCGGCGTTCAGATGTTTTCCCGAAATGATGCGGTTGTCCGATGTTCCCTGACGTTTAATATCGCTTCGAAGTTTGTATTTGAAGGCCTCCGGAAGTTTCGGACGTCGATTTCGATGTTACTGTTTTAGACCCCAACATGCTTCTTGCTTACAATTAATTGGGAATCACAGTAAACCCTTAGGTTCTCTATTCCAAAGTCATTTTTCCCAACTGAATCCTGCGATTAAGGCTTTGTACGCACTTTCATTGTTAGTGGCTTTGTAATTGCACCTTACTACCCTTGATGCAAGCTCTCCGTTTGGGGACATGAGTACAAGTCCTACTCCAGCCCTTCTTAGGTTGCTCGATCGATCTACGTACAAGGTCCTCTCTCCACAACCTTTTCTTTCTTGCTGGATTTTGATTTCCTCCTTTGCCTCAGGTACTATTAACGGAGCGAATTCTCCTACGAATTCTGCCAGGACTTGCGACTTTATTGCTATCAATGAAAAGAAGTTTACATCATATTCCCAAACTCCGTTGCCCACTTGGTTAGCCTTTCCGATACTTCTAGCTTGTGGAGTACATACTTGATGGGAAATGAGGTAACCACTAGCACATGGTGAGCTTGGAACTAAGGACACAACATCCTAGCCGCCAAGACTAGGACGAGGGCTAGTTTCTCTAAGTGGTTGTAGCGAGTTTCCCCGTCCAGGAGGTATTTGCTAACATAGTAGACCGGATGCTGCTTGCTTCCCTCTTCCCTAGCCATGACGACACTTACAGCGTGCTAGGAGATTGTTAAGTAGAGAAACAGAGGTTCTCCGTCTTGGGCGTCTTCTGCCTTTTGGTCCCACATGAATTTTGAGCAGGGTGTCTTCTGAATTTTGGTCCCACACGAATTTTGAGCAGGACGTCTTCTACCTTAAGTTTGAGCAGGGCGTCTTCTTTCCTTTTGTTCCCACACGAATTTTTTGGTGAACTTAAGGGCTTCAAAGAATGCATAGGACTTATTTGAGAGTCTGGATATAAATCCTCTCAAGGCTGTGATCCTTCGGGTTAGTTTTTACATGTCTCGTGGAGTCTTGGACAAAGGGATCGCGTGGATTACCCTTATCTGCTCTAGGTTTGCCTCAATTCCTTGTTATGCGGCTATGTATCCCAAAAATATCTCAGAACTTGTAGGAACCAAAATTCGCACTGTCAATTTTCGTAATCGGAAGGAAAAAAATCCCGGAAACCCTAACTTTCCAGATTACTGTTTAACCAAACAACGACAGATCAAGATACGAAATGACAGACGACAAAATAAAAGAAAAATAGAAATAAAAAATCAGAGTTGAGCAATAGAGATCTTATTCCTAGTCAACGTTGAGCGTTACAACAGGTGATAAGTCGTGGCCGCTAGAGCTGTCAGCGAGTATCCTAGTTCTAACAACGTAAGACTTGTAAACCTAGTAAAGACGTAGCTCGCTAACAAAAACGAAAATAAACCTAATTGCGCAAAGTGTGAGTTGTGAAGAAATTTTTCTGTATCCCCTACTTATATTTGCCTTCGTAGATCTGTTCCATTTCCTTTTTCTGCCCTAGATTTGAATATATCCTTCCGCGGGATTATTTCTTTTTCGAGAATATTCCTTATCTTCTTGATTTTCCATTTCTCAACTTGACTTTATCGCATTTCCTATTTATATTTTTCGGAACTCGGGTAAATCGTTGACGCAGTTGGGCCCATTCTCGTGCGTAATCGTATGTGGACTTTTATAGCGTTTCGGGCCTTCCTAGAATATTTTGCGAATAATTGATTTTTAAGATTTCTTTCGGAAAAATCGTTCATGATGATTACGCAATGATGATTTCATGAAATGCTAAGACTAATCGCACAGTTAAGATAATATCAGTGTTAGAGTTAACTGTTATCATTTTATAGGATCGCTACGAAGTTTTTACGGAAACAACAAGTCTTTACGATTATTGTCCCGAAACTTTAACGGAAACTCCAGTCGAGAAGAAACAAGAGACAGTCAAACCAAGATTCCAAGGGGAAGATGATCGAGAGGACGTGGTGTAGTCAACCGTGGGCGACTTTGGCACGAGTCTAGTCGCCCATGGGTGACTAGACATGGTTTGTGTATAGTCTCCCATGGGCCTCTGATGATCAGAACTCGTAGGTTTTGGAACGATCATGCGGATACCCGAAATTCCTTCGATAGAATATGGTAATTCTTGATGTGAAGGGGGGTTGCGCTCATTGTGGGAGCTGCCTACGTACCCTACAAGGGATCAAGCCTAACGAAGTTCGGTTGTTTTGATAGTACGTAGTGATAATACTTCCTGAGGTTCATGGATTTCCATGATGGTATTTCTGGTACCCCGGTTCGTACCTTTATGAGCTTGAAGACTCCAAGTCGTACCATGTGGATGATCTGGTATGGACCTTCCCATTTCGTACCCAACTTCCCGACGCCTCGCTCTCTAGTGTTATGGAAAACTTCCCGCAGGACCTGGTCCCCCCCAACAAGTTTCCGAGGCTTTACCTTGGAATTGTAATGTTGGGCCATTGCTTGCTGGTAGTTTTGTATACGGATCATTGCCTTATCTCAGCGTTCTTCGATAAGGTCTAGGTTATCGAACAACAACTGGTAAATGACCTCAGGGTTGGAGGTACAAAGGCTCAGTCGGAGGCTTCCAACCGAGGTTTTGGCCGAGACTACAACCTCCATCCCATAAGCTAGAGAGAAAGGGGTCTCGTCTGTAGCTCTTCTTGGGGTAGTGCGACACGCCCATAAGACTTCATGCAGCTTGTCCGACCAAGAATTTTTGTTAGTTCCCAAACGCCTTTGAAGGTTTGCTAGTATTGATTTATTAGCAGCCTTAGACTGTCAATTTCCTTGAGGATATCGAGGTGTAGACGCAGTTAGGCGTATGTTCAATTTGTCGCATAAGGCGATGAAAACGTCAGATATAGATTGAGACCCGTTGTCTGTTAATATTTCATAGGGGACTCCATGTGGCATATGATGTCTCGCCACACGAATCTTTCGACTTCAAATTTGGTTGCTTGCTGGAGAGCCTCAGCTTATATCCATTTGGTGAAGTAATCGATTAGGACTAGTAAAAAGCACAGTTTCTCCTATCCTTTCCCTGGTGCAACTAATGGTCCAACAACGTCCATAGAGCACCGCATAAAGGGGTAGGGTGCAGATATCGAGGATAGCTATTCGGTTGGTTGGTAAATGATTGGGGCATGCCTTTGGCATTTGTCGCATTGAGATGAGTATATCTCGTAGTCTGCGATTATGGTGGGCCAAAAGTAGCCTTGTTTTTTGATTCGAACGGCTAAGGCCCGACCACGTGAATGGTTTCCGCACGATCCCTCATGTATCTCTTTCATGAGTTTAATGGTATCGAGGCCATGAATGCATTTTAGGTATGGGCCTGACACGCTTCGTTTGTAGAGATTGGTGTCAATTATTCAAAACCTTGCGCTTAAAGCTTTGAGTGTTCGGGCCTCCCACCTATTGGGGGGGGGTCTATACCCTCCTGAATGTATTGCATAATGGGAATTCTCCAATCTTCACTTCCAAGTACTCTGTTGCGAATAGATTCATTGGGTTCCGGTCCTGGCTTGTTCACAGGCTCCGTGTCGCCCTTTAGAATTTCGTGAGCCTGGATCATGCCCCCGAAGGTATTTTCAGAGCCGGGCTCTGAGGAGTCTATGGTTTTTGTAAGACCTTTGAGGTTCGCTCTAGTAATTGGAGCCTAGATCATGCCCCCAGAGGTATCTCGAGAATAAGATTCCGAGGATCCTTCATTCTCGGAGGTACCTGTCGCACATATACCTATATCTGGGTTCTGGATTATGCCTCCGGAGACACACTTCCTAAAGGTGCGGATCTTAGTTTTTGGGAACCAAAATGTTGTAAGAACTTGGGCAGGAGGGTTATCCCAGGTAGTTGCGGTTGTTACTTCCTCAGGATAGCTAGCTTCCTGTTGTTCTTTTGTTTCATTATCGATTTCAGCTTTGGTAGCTATATCGATGTTGGTATTTTTATACCTTCGACTGGTATGATGCATTTAACAAGGGGGTCGAATGTAAAGGCTAGAGCTGCTAAGGCGTCGGCGGAGGAAGTTTCTCTGTGAGGGATCCTTGTTAGTTCGAATTTATCGAGCTGTTTGGTGAGGTTACGGACGACCTCGAGGTATGCCCCCATTCTCTCATCCCTCGTCTCATATTTCCCGTGAAATTGACTAGTCACTAGCTGGGAATCGCTGAACGCATTGACCTCTCGGATCCCGAGACCTACTGCTAATTTCAGGCCCGCGATTAGAGCTTCATACTCAGCTTCATTATTCGAAGTGTTGAGGATGCTCCATCGACAACTCAATACCTCGATTACTTTGCCCGTTGAGGAAGTAAGTCTTAAACCGACTCTGGAACCTGTTGGGGTCAAAAACGGTAACATCAAAATCGACGCCCAAAACTTCCGGAGGCCTCCAAATACAAACTTCGAAGCAAAACGAAACCACCAAAAGCGTTGAAGAACCGCTTCGCTTCGGAGGAACGCTTGAACGCCGATTGACGTGAAACCTACGAACGAGTCTCGGAACCGATTGACAACTGAACTGAAAGCCGATCTAGACGTCGATGAGAACCAAGACCGGAGGTCCGTCTTGACGCCAATTCGCGCCAAGACCAGAGCACGGTCTTGGCGCCAATTGGCGTGAAACCTACGAACGAGTCTCGGAACCGATTGACAACTGGACTGAAAGCCGATCTAGACGTCGATGAGAACCAAGACCGGAGGTCCGTCTTGACGCCAATTCGCGCCAAGACCAGAGCACGGTCTTGGCGCCAATTGGCGTGAAACCTACGAACGAGTCTCGGAACCGATTGACAACTGGACTGAAAGCCGATCTAGACGTCGATGAGAACCAAGACCGGAGGTCCGTCTTGGCGCCAATTCGCGCCAAGACCAGAGCACGGTCTTGGCGCCAATTGGCGCCAAGACATAGTGTCTGTCTTGGCGCCAATTGGCGCCAGCATCGAGCTCTGTCCTTGGTGCCAGGACTGAGCTCTCGCTAGTTGGCGTCAGGACCAAGCTCTGTCCTTGGCGCCAGGACCAAGCTATGTCCTTGGCGCCAGTTGGCGCCAGGACCAAGCTCTGTCGTTGGCACCAGTTGGCGCCAGCACCAATCTCTGTCCTTGGCGCCAGTTGGCGCCAGGACAAATCTCTGTCCTTGGCGCCAGGTAGCGCCAGGACCAAGCTCTGTCCTTGGCGCCAGTTGGCGCCAAGACTAAGCTCTGTCCTTGGCGCAAGTTGGCGCCAAGACCAAGCTCTGTCCTTGGCACAAGTTGGCGCCAGGACTAAGCTCTGTCCTTGGCGTCAATTTGCGCTGAGTCGCGAATAACATTCGGCCGTAGTCCATTGACTGAACCACGTCCTTTCCATCATCATTTCCTTCGAAACGTCACTCGATCATCTCTCGTTTCGCCTTGATTGGAATTTCCGTCAAACCGTCATGACAAGAGTCGCAACGATTCGTGCTTTACGTGGATTTCGTATCAATCGTATAAAACGACGACGGTTAAATTAAGGACTGGAAGAGTCTAAACTATAAGATTGACTACATCGGTCCACGAAGCTGTTGCCGCTTATTCTTGCGAGAAACAATTTTCCACGATAAATCGTAAAGGCCACTCAACCGCGAAACGGCCGGAAAGGGCCCAAACCGCAATAACAGTCCACTTACGATTTTCGGACGAGAATTGGCCCTACTTGCAATGACGGTTCGCTAGGATTTCGCGAAAATGTCAAGTTCTGGGAAGATAAGGAAGGATCTCGAAAAGATTTAGGAAAATCAGGGAAAAAGGAATATTCTCGCGAGAAGATATGCATGAATCGGGACGGAAAAGGAAATCGAGCCAGCCCACGAGGATCTATATAAAGGACGTGAAGTCAGAGACAGAGAGACACATTCATTCATACATAGAGCTTTTCGTCACCGCAAAACACATAGAAAAACTAGGGTTCTTATTTCG
>OVAN01001590.1:0-39559 GCA_900406275.1 Anastatica hierochuntica
CTCCTCTTTTTCTTACCCCTAGCTTGTGCAGCTGTGTTGCTTTCGTTCCCCACAGATTGTGATGGTGGATTATCATTGCTTGAATTCATCTCTCCACAAGAGTTGTTCATCTAAAAATATAGAAACAAATTCATATGATATCAAGTTATCAACGACCATATATCTATTAAAACAACATCGATCATACTAACAAATAGAANATTAATAGAATAGATTTGAAAATCCGTAACATATATGATATACCTAGTTACCAGAAACACCAATAAAGAAGAATGAGAGCAGAGGCAAACAGTTTTTTCGTAGACAAAAGGATGTGATTAGATTGATATTTAGGGTTTTATAAAAAGGAGAATTCATATATTAGAAATTTAGGATTATTGAGGGGATCTTAAGAAAATAACATGTAAATATTTGACATTCCATATTAAACGTGAAATAACAACACAAATATTTATGTGATATATATATTTATAAATTTTATAATCCAAAATAAAATATTTAAACCGCGGGTTTGTCCGTAACCCTAGCGGATTTAACCCATAAAAACCGCAAGACCAGTTCGGTCAACCTGCAACGCCCGCTTATTTATGGGCTATCAAAATATAAATCCTAACCCGACCCATAACAGTTTGGGTTGGGTCCAACTCGCGGGTTTTCAACCCTAATTGACACCCCTAGTTATAACCATTTACATGCATAATGAGCTTATGTGTGTGTGATTTTCTATCTAGGGTTTTTAAAATTTTTAGGTTTTGTATAAATAGTTAGCTTTTGCCTTTGTAAAGTTTAAGAGAGAAATAATAGAAAACTTTTTTTCAAATCTTTCATTTTCGGTTTGCTTATTTTGGTTCGTTAAAATGTCCACCTAAAACTTATGCTCAAGAGTCAAGATCAGGGACATAAATTCATCTTTCATCGAACGACTTTTCACTGATTTTATTACTGAAGTTTCGATTCAAAAAAAATATCTCTACAAAAATAAAAGAATAATGTGATATTTGCACAAACAAATAAAAAAGAACGAATGAAATTATCCATACATAAAAGAATGAAGTAGTGTTCTTTCTGTCAAAACTAGAAAAGCTTGCTTGCAAATTCATTAGCCTTAACCTGAGAAAGACTCGATTTCTTCGCGAGATCTCTCAGTTCCGATAAGCTTCTCCCTAGCTTCACGGCGACTCTTGTCTCAAACACTTGTCCGTTCTCTTTCTTCTCCGTCGATTTAATCGTTTCTTCTAACAGAGAGAAGGATCCGGCGGAGTTTCTATACATCTCAAACACCATTCCAACTTGACCACCGTGCTCTAAAGTATTCACAATCGCAGCCAAAGAAGCACAAGTCATTGCCACTATTCCAGCTAAACCGGAATCTTGACCGATAAAAGCAGAGCTCACTGCAGAAATTCCGGTTAAAACTGGTCCAGAGATAGCCAAGAACCGGTTTAGCTTCAACGCCACGTTTCCTAGTTTCTCATACTCTTCTGCGTCTCTGCTCTTAACCAAATGAGCCACTTCTCTCATCTCCGTCTCCAGCTCTTGACTCCATCCGTTCAAAAGACCAGTTTTAGGGTTTCTCCGTTTCTTTTCAGGCCACCAAGTCGCCGGTTTAAACTCTTCCGGAAACTTGTCTAGCATTGTTCCGATCAGAGGAAGTGGGTAAGCTTTGTCTAGAGCCAACACTCTCTCTATCGCTTCCTTCACATCTTCTTCGTCAACTTCCTTGTGTTCTCTCAAAAACATTTCGATCTCGGTTCTCAGCTTCTTAAACAGCCTCGTCGCGTTCCTTTGTTCTTCAGCGAGCTGGGAGGGTTGAATCTTGCTCATCAAGGCACCAATACCCGTTGCAGAGGTTAGCAAAACAGATGAAGCAATCTTGGAAGCAGTTAAAGAATCTCCACCGTGACCGTTAACTGAAGCTATTCCGGCCATTAAAGCTGCAGTGAGAGTGATCATGTTGACGGAATTGAGCAACAGAGCGTTCCAATTGTTGCGTTGATCTCCGATGTTCTTGTGCATCTCAATCCTATCCATAACTTCTTCAAGAACCGCATTGAGGCGAGCCCTCTGGAGGATAGAATCAGAGTCTCTCCTCTGTTTCAATGAACGAGGAAGACTTTCTGTGAACTCAAAGCTCGGCTCTTTAACCGATAAAGTCTGCTTCTTTATCGGTATTTCCGGAACAGAGACGTGAAATTTCGGCAATTTCGGTATAGAAACTGCGGCTTTAGGTCTCATGCAAGAGCCCGAAGACGAAAGAACCAATCTTGAAAGCTGCATTGAAGCCATTGATGTATAAGAAAGAAAGAAACAGCAACTAAAGTATTCTTCTTTCACTCGGTTTAAACCGGTTAGTGATTTGGTTTTGTTTTCTTAATCTCTCTAAAGATATTGTGATTGTGTTTGATGAAGATAATATAATGGATTGAGAGATTGAAGGATCTGTGATGTGTTTATATATAGGTTTTGAGATGATATGCAAGCAAAATAGAAAATTAAAAGAATTGAATTGACCAAAGAGAGAATCAAGAATTGAATTTTGACCAAAGACCAAAATAATTCACAAAGCTTTGATAGATTCTCCTGTGGCGGTTTTTTTTTTTGGTTTTTGGTCTAACCACAAAGCCTCCCAATTTTACCCGCTAATCATCGTAGAACGAGTCTTTAATTACTCCTAAACCAAAGTTTAGCCAAAACGATTTTGTTCGGTTTGTTTGTTGGCATCAAACCGGTTAGGTAGGATTAGAATGTAATTAATACAAATGTGAATTAGACACAGAGACGGTAGAGAAGGAATCTAGGAAATGGGATCTTCACCAAAGAAGACGGCTCTGCAACGATACTTGTCACAGCTTCAGCAACATCCTTTAAGAACAAAGGTTCGCTCTTTTCATCTCTTCTTCTACTTCTTCTCTGTGATTTTAGCGATTAGTGTTTCGCTGAGGAAGTGATTGATGGTTGACATGTATTTTGTTTGTTTGGATTCATCGATTTGAGGGACGATGAAGCTGTTTTCGATTCAAAGTTTGTGTTTTTAACCAAACCCAGTTTGATAATCCAGTTGTCTGAGAGAATCCTTGTGAAATTGCTCGTTGACTCTTTTTTGTTCTGAAATGAAATTAGGTTTTTGTTGTAGTTTGTAATTATTTGGTATGAGTTTGATGTCTATACTGTTTAATTTTTCAGGCAATTACTGCTGGAGTATTGTCCGGTGTTAGCGATGTTGTTTCGCAGAAACTTTCTGGCATACAGAAGATTCAGCTAAGAAGGGTTCTTCTCAAAATGGTAACAAGCTTGAATCCTTTCTTCTTCCAGGAACTTCAAAATTTCAAGCTATTCCTAGCTTCATTCGATGCATTTCTTGATAACTTTTAAGATGGGTTACTTGAATTGCTTACAATTGAGTTTTTTGTCTTCTTCTAATAGATATTTGCAGGCGGTTTTCTCGGACCAGTGGGGCATTTCTTTCATACAACTCTAGATAAGTTTTTTCAAGGGAAGAAGGACACAAAGACTGTTGCAAAGAAGGCAAATGTCTAACAAGTTTTGATGATTTGTATGTTAATGATTGATTATTGTTTATTCGAAGTTGATCTGTTTGAAATGTAAAACGTATGGTAGGTAATCGTGGAACAACTGACATTGTCACCATTGAACCATTTGCTTTTCATGATCTATTATGGAGTAGTCATCGAAAGTAAGTTCCCTTTTCTCGCTCCATTTGTAAAACCCGAAAAGTCTTGGTCCCTTGGATTGTACTAAGATATGTGATAATAGTTTTGCAATGTTGAATGAAACAGGAACTCCCTGGAATCTCGTTAGAGACAGGATCAAGAAGACTTACCCGTCCGTCCAGCTTACAGCATGGACGGTAAGTGATAAATATCACTTTAGTTTATGCCCCAAGTGCCGGATGATTTTATCGTGACTACTATCCTGTGTCTGCTCATTTGATTTTTTGTGTTGTGAACTAAATCTTATCACAGTTTTTCCCTGTTGTGGGATGGATAAACTATAAGTATGTGCCATTGCACTTCCGGGTCATCTTGCATAGCCTTGTCGCATTCTTTTGGTAAGACAACGATTCATTTTTCTGCAGCTTCTGCAAGCGAATGCATGATCAAAACTGTAAATGAAGATATCTTGATAGTATACATCACAAAGTATTATCTGGATTTGAATGTATGAAATGGATTGTGAACTTGATTTTAAAACTATTTTCTTCTATTCTGAACATGATAAGAGAACCGACTGAAATGTGCATAATTTTCAGGGGAATTTTCTTGTGGTTGAAACTCAATGTTCAACTTCTTATTTTTCAGGGGAATTTTCCTGACCCTTCGAGCGAGGTCAATGACACTGGCTTTGGCAAAGGCGAAGTGATCAGGGAAACAGAGCGATCAAGAGCGAATTCGATCCTCATACTCGTTGTAATGTTTGTACAATGTAAGTGGAAGAAAGTCTAGACAGTGAATCAAACAGCTGAAACCGAATAAGAATATGTATTTAGATGATAATGTTCTAGATAACATTGTTTTTAAGTTATTACAATCCCATTTCAAATGTTGTCTAAAACACAATCACAAAGATCATATGAAAAAAGTATTAAAGAAGGGATCTATTTTAAGCAGCTTTGGCGAATCCAACTCTTGCTTTCCCATAATCGAACACAGTGTGGTATGGTCCCATGAATATATCACCCAAGATCCTGCATTTTCCCACGGTTACAAATACATTAGACTAAACCAATTTGAGTTTTTTGGTTAGTAGATTGGATTTTGCAGATGAGAGTTACCAGAGAGGTCCGCGAGGCGGAGGGATATCCATGGCAGTGAATCCGCTGGTGCACTGAGCCTGAACTCCATCCCCAATCTTAAATATATACTGTTCCACAAGAAAAGGACAAGACTTTGATTAGTCTCCTTCTTGTGATAATCATAAGCCGAACTTTAAGGAGAATGTAATGAGAGTAATTACATCTTGAGGTGAGAGATCAAAGGCTTTGCCACCAATGGTGAATGAGACTATAGGCATTGATGAAACCTTCTCACAGTTCACTGCTGATTGTTGGTTCGGGCTTGGAATATGGTCACAAAGCTAAAACAAATTGTACAGAGGTTAGATTTTTAACATCTTTATGTTCAATATAAGGCTTCAAAAACTCACCTCAGCAGCATAAGCGAGTATGCGTTCTTGTGTTTGATTCTGGTTCAATTCGCTCTGCATCCACACGGCTGCCATTTCACAGGCACCGCACATTGCTTCGTTTAAGAGGCTGGATGCTCCATCTTCTACAACCGACCGAATCCCCATACTGAAGACAAACATAAAAGCAATTCAAGTTTGATTTCTAATGACCAGAGATGTCTCTTTTTTTTTGCCCTGATTATGTTAGGACTGACCTGAGGCTGTGTGTACCATCAAAACCGCAGAGTCCAATCTGTGAGCATACCTTCCTCGGATCTGCCTGTAAGTCAAATGATGCAGAATTCAAGATTACATTGCTTACAAATACAAAAGTGTGATTGTTTTGGTATGAGTAGTGATTTCAACCTGAGCTAGAAGGGAGTTCAACATTGTTTTTCCGTATCGACCCACGACAGCCTTGCACTCATGGCTTACGATTCCTTCTGCCCCGATGGCATGATTGATCATTGTGATGATAGTCTAGACATACAAAAGAAAAAAATTTCAGTATGTTTCAGGTGCTGAATAACAAACAGTCTACAAAACTTTCAGCAAAAGCTCTCTCACCGATGGACCGGTGAGAAGAGAAGTTCCGGAATCAGCAATGGCAGAGCAACCACTAGTACAATATCCTGATTTACATAGAAATTCAGCTGTTAAGTTATAGACTCCTTCATGTTGAAACCGAAACTTTTCGAAGGCTTTTACTTACCGGTTGGTTTGCCAGCAATGAGGAGGTCACCCATGTCGAATTGCCAGTAACCTTTCTGTGTAACAGGAACATAAGTATGCTCTCCTTTAAAGTGCTTTGGGTCGACACCTCCAAAAACAATCTCACCGCCTTCTGGATCTTGCGGGTTACGGTTAAGCCAGAATGAAAAGATTGGATCCTTGACAAGACCTTTCTCTACCATGTTATACCTATGCACATCATATAAAATCATCATCAACACAATGCAATGGTACAACAAAAGTCTTTATCAGATCAAGAATCAAATGTTTTCATACCAAACCGGAGTTGAATTTCCTACAGCGATCTCTTTGAATCCTAATCCGAGGATACCATCAAACTTTGCCACCAAGAATGTAATACCAGGCTCACTAGTAGCCTCTATGAATTCCTGTGGTGATATCAAAAATAGCAGTATGATATTAAAACAAGTAACAGTAGAACTCGCAAGATTATTCTGAAATATGAAAGAGATGAATCGAGTTTTTACCTGATCCTTGATAACAAGATCACCAACTTTAACATCATCATTGCTAAAGTAACCTGAAATAGCACCTGTCCCATACCGGATTGACGCAGGTTTTCCTGTAAAATGTCAACATTGTTAGTCTCAGAAACTATCTTGAAGCATATTAGAAGACCAAAGACGCTAAATATATCTTTCCTAAAAGATTTATCAAGGAACATCAAAGTACTAAAGCACAAGAATCAAAGAACAAAATGAGTAGAAAGAACAAACCGTTCTTTCTATATGTCGATGACTGGCTAGCCTTATACTTGGAGTGGAAAAAACAGGCAACCTGAAAAGATATTTTGTTTCGTTATCGACACAAGGAATACAATAGGATTTCACATTTAGTATGCATTCCTAAGAAGAAATCAACCACTAAATGCATACCGATAAGTAGCATTTACTAGATGGTATCCAAAGATTGGAGCTTCCGGTATCAAAGATGGCAGTAAACTTCTGAGGTGGTGTGCCAATGGTGATTTCACCATAGTATTGAGCATCCAAATAGTTTTTCAAAGGAACAATATCCGAATTTGCATCCTTCAGTTGAAAATAATAACCTTGACTTTTCAAAAAAAGCTGAGAAGCTAGCCTGCTGGCCCTGTTTAGTGTCCTTTTCTTCAATCCAATTCTAAGTGTTCCATCATTTGTTTGCTCACACGAGGTTGTCGGTATAAGGATTAAACATGAAAGCAAGACCACAAGCAACAAGGATTGGGACTGAGTTCCCATTTTAAAACCTGTCATCAATAAAAAAAATCACACATCGATCTAAATAGCAACCACATAGAACCTAAATATGAAAGAGGATACATTTGCAAAACATTAAACAAACTAAAGACTAATCCATATGAAGATTTTGGTCATTAGACATACATATATGCTTTAGAACCATATCCTAAAGTGATTTTCTCAACAAAAGATCCAAGATTGAAGATTGGTGCAAGATTAGAATTTATATAGACCCTTGGATCATTTCATATTAAAGATATGCTAGAATTACATAAAACTTCCAAGGTGTTAACGATTTAAAAAAGCTACAAAAAATAATAAAAAAAGAAATTTAAATAAGTTGAAGTTTTAGACTTAAATTTTTCACAAAATCCTAGTGAAGACTAAGACTAGCCAAAGTGTAATATTGTTGATTAAGGTATCTCTCAAATTTCAAGCCAATCAAAATGTGTAACAAGTATGAGAAGTAATTGATTAGAGAAAAAGGTTAAAGCTAAATTAGATATGAGCCCCCACACCCACACTAGGATCAAATAACCTCAGATTCTATATCACAGTATATTAGTTCTAATCATATCTTCAAAAAAAAATGTAAAAGTTAAACAGAGGAAAAAGAATAAGTAGAGGCAGAGATTCACCAGGAGAAATAGAATGAATCAAAATGAAACAACAAATAAGTTATAAAGAACACTCACCAAGAAAATGTTGGTACTAACTAGTAATGATTTTGAAAACTCAAAGATTAAAAGACAAAGAAGGATGGTGCAGGGATTATATATTTATACGTAAATGACTTGAAAGACAAACTATTAACCAAAAAATACACAAACATTAATACAATTTTATTGTCAATTAATTTGTGTAATTAATTTTTTTTTCCTTGTTGCTTGCAAATGGAAGTATATATGTAGGAATTAAATGTGTAATAGATTCATAAGCAAGCGTCACGTTGATGAAACCTTGTTTGTTTGCGTGGGCCCTGACAGATCAGCAAAATACGTTATTGAGAAGTGCGAGTTTTCGTATTAATGTGTTCGTCCTTATACTATATCTTAATTTCCATTTTGACCCCAAATATTCCCTAAAAAAATTATGTGAAAATTTATTGTAACATTTTGCTTAAAATCTATTGGATTATACAAATAATGCGTAGATAGTAATGATAACTTCTAGGGTAATAATGTCTTTGTCAAGGCTGTTTTCCAGTTCAAGATCATTCCATTTGAAGTGTGCAAGGAAGAACCTTAACTATGTATTTATTCCAACTAGACTTTTATTCATTATTACTATTTAAGATTTTTTTTATTTTCAAAATATGGCCTGTGTACAGGATAATAATTAATTTTAAAATAAATCTAAAATTAAACTGTAATTTTTTTTTGTCAGGACAAACACATTTTATTAACCAAACAATTCAAACCACAGTAATAGCAAGTGACAAAGCTCCTTAAGCCAACAAATCAACTCTAGAGTTTAATGAACGAGAAATAAAATGAAAGGTAAGAAGAAAAACAAGAAACAAGTTCGCTAATATCACAAAAAATCCTGAAGAGATCGATGTGAAATTCCTCCCGTGGAAGGAGATGAATCAAGATCTGAATCAGAGAAAACACGAACCTCTGAAAGACCTTGAGAGATAGCTTTTTGAATAGCTTTTAACATTGTCCAAGCTTCAGCTTCAAGAGCAGAATATCATTTAACCAAAAATTAGAAAATTATCCAAGACAAACATTCGTATCACAACATAAAACAAACCCGATACCACATGTTAAGCTCGGACTATGCCACGAGGCATCAATACAAATACCCACACCAGTCCTAAACGAGGACAAACTAGCTGGAGAACCTCCAAGTCTTGGGTGAATTGCTTCCTGCGCAAGTAACCTCCCTCTAACATACAAAACAGACTTGAGAAGGATATCAATCTCATTTAGAACTTGCTTAGAGAAGATCCAAAGATTTCGAGACATCCAGAGATACCAGAGAATCCAAGCTTTCAAACTTACGTTTGTTAAGCCTGTTGGTAGGAGATTTAAATTCGTAGCATTAACCTAAAGAAGATCCCTCAGGGTCGGAAGTGAAGCGAAAGATGGCAGATTTAGTGGAGCCAAAACCCACACCTTTGAGGAAAATAGCAATGGATCAATACATGATCCTCCATCTCCGGCTCACCACATCTAAACATAAACCATCGACTAACACTCCCCTACGCTGTAGTTACCCGAAAGAGTTTTTCAAAGAAAAGAACATATCTTAAGCAATGTCTTCAGCCGCCACAAATCCTTGTACCAATCAAACCCTTCCAAACGATTTGGTATTGAGTTAAGGAGAAGTGTATAAGCAGACATAACAAAATAAAATTCATTCTTATTTGGGAGCCAAATTAATTTATCGTCACAAGATGTAGAACTTAAAGGAATACGTTGAATAAAGTCCACATGTTTTGGAATAAATATGTCAATCTCATCCCACCTCAATTGTCGAGAGGGATGGTCAATGAAGTCCTTAACCAATATACTTCGACTTCCAATATCAACAGGTCCCATTGGTCTGCATGGTTCGATTCTTGAGAGCCATGAATCATTCCATACAAAAATTGAATGATCATCTCCTACAAACCCTTGCAAAGCACTTCTCGACCAACCAAAACACTACTCCATGCATGCGATGATTGAGAAGTCACTTTGGCTTGTAAAAATGTTGAATTATAACAATACTTCCCTAATAATACTCTTGATACTAAGGCTATTGGGCAAGTCAAGAAACGCCACCCGAGCTTACCAAGTAATGAGTCATTATGTACTTGAATATCATGAAATTTGAGACCTCCTATGGCCTTAGCACACGTCATACAATCCCATGAAATCTAACTAATATTCTTCTTATCAGCTTTGTCATCCCACCAAAACCGTGTAGGCATCGACTGAATCCTCTTTGCGAGTGATACGGGTAACTTAAAACATGTCATGGCATAAGTAGGAATGGTAGAGAGAATCGACTTTAACATTACTTCTTTCCCTACCGTAGAAAGAAAACGAGATGGCCAACTCAACGCTTTATGGCATATTCGATCAACAATACTAATAAAGATATCCCATTTTCGCCGCCCAAAATGCTCAAGGAGGCCTAGATACTTCCCGGTGCCGCCCTCTTGGTGGATGTTTAGTATCCTCTTTGCCACAAGCCTCCTAGTAGCTTGAGTCCGAGATGAAAAAGTAATACTAAACTTTCAGTCGTTGATTAGCTGACTCGATATACGCTCATAGGATCTAATAATCTCATGCAAAGAACGACAACTAGAAGCATCATACTTACAAAAAAACATCATATCATCGACAAAGTGAAGATGATTCACCGCAAGACTATGTCGTGATACTCGAACTATAGGTAACACATGGAGGTTTGTGCCTTATGGTAAAGCCCAAAAGCACCTCTGAACATAGCACAAACGAGCAAGGGCTGAGCGAGTCACCCTGACGAAGTCCTCGGGATGGCAAACTTAGCCACAAGGAGCTCCATTAATCAAGAATGAATATGAAATTGTCGTTACGCACTCCATGATCCACTCTATCCAAACACTATGGAAGCCTAACCTCTCTAGCACGTCCTCTAGAAAATCCCATTCAACACGGTCATAAGTCGTGGTCATGTCCGTCTTAACAGCCATAAAAGCATTCTTAGTTGCCTTTGAAAGAAGAAGAAAATGAATAATCTCATGTGTAATGAGAACATTGTCCGATATTAATCTTCCAGGCACAAATCCCGATTGATTTTCAGAAATGATAATGGTAATGCGGAGTGCATTCAGTTGGTAATGATCTTCGCAATGATCTTGTAAAACACATTACAAAGCGCTATCGGCCTATAATCCATAACATGCTTTGGATTATGAATTTTGGGAATCAATCTCACATTGGTTTCATTCAAAGACCACGGGAAAACACTAGTGGTGAAGAATGATCCAACTTTGCGGATAATGTTCGGACCAATAGTTGGCCAAAAAGTGTTATAAAACCCAGAAGAGTATCCATTAGGACATGGGGATTTCTCCGAGTTTATAGCAAATGTCGCAAGCTTAATCTCCTCTGCCAAAGGAACCTGAGTTAAAACTCGATTTTATGCCTCCGTAACTTTCGGCTGGAGAGCTTTATGCACAACATGAAGATCACTTTGCGACTCTGAAGAGATATTTTCATAGAAGAATGAAATTGTTTGAGAAATTTCATGCTCTTTGAACCGATAGACCCCATCGGCATCTTCAATAACCGTGAACCGGTTGCAAGACCGCCTATTTTTCGTCAAGGCGTGAAAGAACCTTGTGTTCATATCACCATTTTGGAGCCAAATAATTCGACTATTTTGCTTCCAAAAGGTCTCCTCATCCTTGTATGCCTTCGCAAGAACCGAGGTTAAACAATTCATCTCCATGTTATCAGCCACGAGTGCCAATAAAAGTTCATGAAGAGATGTTTTTGTGTCTGCGATCAGCTTAAAACTATTGAAATTCTTGTCCTTTGTCTACTTTATTAGCTCATGTTGACACTTATGCACAACATGAAGATCACTTTGCGACTCTGAAGAGAGATTTTCATAGAAGAATGAAATTGTTTGAGAAATTTCATGCTCTTTGAACCGAGAGACCCCATCGGCATCTTCAATAACCGTGAACCGGTTGCAAGACCGCCTATTTTTCGTCGAAGCGTGAAAGAACCTTGTGTTCATATCACCATTTTGGAGCCAAAGAATTCGACTATTATGCTTCCAAAAGGTCTCCTCATCCTTGTATGCCTTCGCAAGAACCGAGGTTAAACGATTCATCTCCATGTTATCAGCCACGAGTGCCAATAAAAGTTCATGAAGAGCTGTTTTTGTGTCTGCGATCAGCTTGAAACTATTGAAATTCTTGTTCTTTATCTACTTTATTAGCTCATGTTGACACTTATTCAGCTTAATCTCAACAAAAAGCGTTTCTTGACCTTGCCAAACACAGGAGATGAGTTCATAAACATTGTCAACTTCTCGTAGCCGATTGTCGAAGCGAAAGATCTTCTTCTTTTTTACCAATGTATCATCAAGGTACGTAATTAAAGGGCGATGATTCGAGCCTTTAAAACGTAAATATTTAGACTGACCAAATGGGCACACCTCAAGCCATGAGTTATTGGACATGGCTCTATCAACACGCACATGAACCATATCGTATCACATGCCTCTCCAGGAAAGAAAATTTCCAGAGTATTTGAAATCCCAGAGACTATTGGAGGAAACAAAACTATGAAAATCAATAAAAGAACCTTCGGGACGGGGAGGTCCTCCACGCTTCTCTGATTGAAACAAAATCTCGTTGAAATCACCGAGTAAAAGTCAAGGTGTATCACGGCTAGCAGCTAGAGCATATATCTCATTCCATATTATTAACTTGTATTCTTTTGCCAGAGCTCCATAAACAAATATACAGTGAAAGGAGGCATTACATAAAGTGATTTGAGTATCAATGCAGTTAGGAGTGAAACAAGAATCTCCAAATCAATATCAGCATTCTAAAATAAAGCAAGGTCTCCACTTAATCCCTCAATGGGTACCGTATGATGGTGGCCATAACTCATCCAATTAAAAACTTGTAACACAAAGTTGTCTTGATGTTTTGTCTCCATTGAAAACATTAAGCCAGGGAAGATTTTCAATCTCATGTCCCTTAGACGTCGAACTATTAAGGAGTTTTTAAGGCCCCTGACAGCTCCAACTGGTTGTGATCATTGAGGAGTGGATGGTTTTTGGAAAACCATTGAACCCTTACAAGAAGGAGACTTTATAGTCTTAGAATGAGCCACGGGACGTGGTAAAACAACCTTAATATGAGGTACGATTTGAGCTGAATGAGATGTTTTCTTCATCAGAGAAGCATGAACTCGAGAAGTCATACATTTCTTTAAAGACACTCCAGGTAGTGGACTAGCTAGTGCTTGCTTTTGAGTAGATTTCTTCCATTTTGGTTTCATTTTTGGTGTTGTTTTACGATAAGAAGAATCTTTACTAGGCCCCAATCTGAATTGAAGCTCTGAAACATTTGATTGCCAGACTTCACGAGAGGAACCAGAGGAAGCAATAATGCGTAATTGTTTCCTAGAGGACTTATGTAGAGATTGGTGAGCAAGAGAAGCATCAGGTGCGGCATTACAGTTTGCATTTGACGAGATTTCTGGTTCAAAATGAACTTGTAAATCCTAGAGATTCTCTGAAGAACCTGGAGATTAGATTGCACCTTGCGTCTTTGACGTAGCCTAAGATTTTGAATATGTAGCCGATCAAAAGAAGTCATGAATTTTTTTTGAGACCTACTCGATCTATCGTTGTGTAACAAGACCGACCCCTTGTTAAGATGAATTTAATCGAATCTTAAGAACAAGGTTAACAAAAAAACTCTTATGTTATTCAAAGCTAAGTTGTTCTTTACAAAAGCTCTCGATCTCTTGATATAAGATCATGTAATTCCTATTTCTAATGGGACTTATCTAAATCCTAATCCCAATGGGATCCTAAAACACGTAACTCTTATTATCTAATCAGTTATTAAATTAATTAAAATAACCAACACCAATTAAAGAAAACCAAACTAAATTGAACATTAAATGGCTAATGTTATAAGTCGATTGTGTTTGGCGTCTTTTTTGCATATGCTCCTGCATCAGTCTTAAGCATAGAACTTTATCAACAACAGCAGTTTTTGGAAGACTTAACTGCTCTGAAACAGGAACTCTAGGGGGAGATGCAGGCGGAGGGATCCTTTCTAAGACTGGCCTTCTAGACTTAGAGTTTGAAGAACCTTCCCCTTTATTAGCGTCTCCCAATAGAACAGGGCAGAGGGCTAGATTATCGTCAATAGGTAACGGCGGAGGAGGCGGTAATAAGTAATCCGTCTAGTATTTGCCACATTATGGTCATTAGAATGTTGACGATGACATGTTTTGGATGAGTGGTGTGCAGGCAAACGAGGAGAATCTAAACGTCGGTGATATTCACCAAGACGAGCACTATCATGATATTTATGAAGGTCCTCAATATGAAGAAAAATGTTGCTAAGTTGTCGTAAATCTCTATCGAAAGAGCTTGGGTAGGGAGGACTCTTCGAATCAGAGGAGAATCTATGTCTTTTAGATGTATCACGCCGAGTGTGATAATTCAAAGAAAAGTCATTGCCCCTATTCTGAGAGCGATAATGATCATCTCTAACCTCATCAATAGAGGAGCCAAAGTTAATAAGGGGTCGCCTTCCTCGATTTTCATTCTTGCGAACTTTCTTTGCATCAAGGCACTTCAATATAAGTATTTGATTCTCATCAATATGAGACTGATCTCGAGAAGCACAAACATGGCAACGGTTTTTCTCGTGAGTCATTGAAAAACATCGAAAGCAATGTCGTTCAAGTCTTTCATAGACAAACTCTAGCATAGCTTGTTTCCCAGTTGCAAAGGTATATAACTTCTTCATAACTAAAGGTTTAAGGGCATTGACTTGAACTTTAATGTGTCCTTTGCAACATCATGATCCATAAATGTCCCGATGATTTGGTCGATTGCCATTAGTATATCGTTTTTATTATAATGAATAGGGAGTTCATTTACCGAATCCAAAACGACATACCAGATGGGAATCAGATATCATAGGTTCCCAGCGTTGAAGAACCAACATCCAATGCTTATAGTGAAAAAGAGCCTTGCACAAAACTTCTTGAAGATCTTCCTCCGAGGAAAAGCGAAAACCAAATCGTTATC
Source organism: Anastatica hierochuntica (assembly GCA_900406275.1). Taxonomy (NCBI): domain Eukaryota; kingdom Viridiplantae; phylum Streptophyta; class Magnoliopsida; order Brassicales; family Brassicaceae; genus Anastatica; species Anastatica hierochuntica. Next base: position 14,931 of record OVAN01001590.1, read on the forward strand.
TGCCCAAGACTCTACCTTCAATAGACTGAGTTAGACCCCATAGTTGAGGTACAACGTTAACTACCGCATTAGGCTTATGGTTTCCTCATTAAGACCATGACCAATAAGCTTACGCTTATTGGCGTCAATGAGGTCCGAATTGTCAACATCAGGAAGTTGACTCCCTTGATCCCTAGTCCAGGGACTAGAAGAAGCAATGCTCTTTTCTTTCTCTGGTTTGGTATGTCGACCAGCCATGATCAAAGTATCAGATTAAGACATCATGAGTCCCAAGAAAAATCAATTGAGAAGTCTGAAAGCATCGCAGAGGCAGAGAATAAAAGACCACTAAACGGATTGTAATTCACAGTAAATGATTGTCAAGTGAATGGCAACAAGAGATGATTGAGAAGCTATCACCGAAGAAACGTCAAAGGGACGAGATCTGGAGAACTCTGATGATCGCCAATAATCGCCTTAGCAAAACCCTAAGGAACGCCGCTATCCACCAACATTTTATTCTAAAATTTAATATTCACTAATCACTTATAATTAAACTGTAATCATCATTAAAAAAACTAAATATAAGGAATTTAGTCATATAAATAGGACATAAAGGGATCAATTGTGAGTCTCTATGTAAGAGATGTGGTTTGGTTGAAGAAACTATAAATCATGTATTTTTAAATGTGAGGGTCTGGGATTTATCACCAATTCCAATCCCGTCTCGAGGATCCATTTCAATTTTTGAAAATTTGGCCTATTTGTATTGGCGAATTCTTGCAGGGGGAGTTCAAAATGGCGAAATAGGAGTCATCCTCTGGTTAATGTGGTTTATCTGGAAGGCGAGAAATATAAAGGTGTTTCAAGGGGTAGAACCAGAAGTAGAGGATACAATTGATCAAGGTTATAGTGAACATCAAGCATAGCATAGGGTACAAGAAATTCCGGTAGAGGATCGTCAATTTCCGACAATTTCAGGTAGGGATACTTCCAAAATCAGTATCAAGTGGATGGATCATGGCAACTAGCAGACCTAAAGTCAAGATTAGGATGGATTTGTGAGTCTCCAGACGAGAGGATAGTTTTGTTAGGAGTCAGGTGCTTGCGAAGCCTTTCGCCACTACACTCAGAGATGGAAGCACTGTTATGGGCGATGCAAGAAATTCATAGGCGAGAGATAAATTGTCAAGACTTTGAGACGGATTATGCACTACTAATGACCATAATTCAGACGTCTAAAGAATGACCAACTTTCTCAAACTTTGTTGATGAGTTCACTACCTTCCGAGCCTTTTTCCCTAATTTTTCTCTTTCTTTAATTTCTAGATCGATAAATTCTAAGGCGGATTGTTTGACCCGAGCCTTCAAGACCTACAATAGAGATTTATCCTTTGTAGGCTCTTCGCTTCCGAATTGGATCCCCAATCTTAATATATTTGGTTGAAAAAAGTAATATATATAGGAAAGGAAATTTTTTTAAAAGAGTAAAAATTATCTTATGTAGTGTAAATGTTTTCACACAATAGATAATTTTAACTTTTTTTTAATCCATAACTGTTATTTTATATTATTTAATTTAATTATTTAAAAATTGATAGTTTAGAGGAGCGAGGAAAAAATTGTCATTTTATTAAATAGTGTTGAAGAAAGGTGGTGATTTTGTGCTTGTAATGTAAGAAAGTTAGCTACTTTAAGCTTGTAGCACACGGAAACCTCACAATCTCTCTTTGTATCGATCGATCTCTCGTTTGTTTGAATAAAATGAGAAAGACACAATCTTTGTTCACCCAGTTCACGATCCAATGAGAATCGCTACGTCTGGACCGAGATTTCTCGGAAATCCACTAGAAAGAATTGGTTACAAAAACCCTTAAGAAATCTGCTACGAAACTTGCTACAGACTCTTCCTGTTCTTTCTCTGTATCACTTCTTTTGTCTCACCTTAACAACCATTGTTATAGCTTATGTTTCCTTATATAGTCTTTAGCCCAGATCCTTTTTGCTCCCTCTCACCTCCTCTGTACGTTTCTGCAGAGAATGAGGACAAACAACAACATGTGCTGGCATAGGTTAATTACTCCTTTGCCATTTGATCATTTATCACAAACATACGAGCCCCTCATGTTTGCTTTTTGAAACAAAGCTAAAACCCTCTGTCTGATACAGAGTCTTTGTGATACTTAAGCAAAACCAACAAATACTTTTCGTGAAAACAAACTCTAAAACAACATTAAATATGAGACCGACGTTATTTTTTATAAAGAAAAAAAAACTAATCCTAATAAGGAAGGCAGATAACTCAAAATTATTACTTTTATTTAAGAAAATAAAAAATAAATAGGAATTTTGAATGGCTAATTTATACTTGGAATGAAAATTATTCGCTGGATTCATGTGTGTTTATGGCATTATGTAAGTAAGCTTCATGAACCCATGCTTGGGTCCAGCTAAGCAATACGCCTTTGTTACACAGTAACGTCTTTAATTCAATCTCCTCACACTAATAACAACCACTTATTTTGTTTCGTACTAAATTAGTGAATACCTACATTACATAAACATTATCGAATAATATAAAGGGACTATCTAGTCTCTCTTGAATATTAACAAGAAATTGTTAAAAGTTATGCAATAATTATTTTTTCGCGTAAGTAATATATGTGACATAAAAAAGAGAGTTGTTTGTTTGATTGGTGTTTGCTGCAAATGGAAACCATAAGGTTGCTTTGATTTGTGGCACAAGCAAACCCCTTCACGTTGATAACACTTGCACTTGCATGGGACCCATAAAAATGCAAACACGTTTCCTTAAAGTTTCATCATTCCACATTTCCCCATTTAGTCCTTTCTGATTTTCTCGCTTTCACTATGACCCCTGTACTAATTGTCTCTATGTATTACCCAATGTTTCCACGTTATGGATTCATAGAGACATGTTACACTAAGGGTGAAACTATTATCTTATTTAACCCGCTATCCATCTCGATCCGGTCTAAAAAAAGATATTTGGAGGGTTCGAATCCAGATCCGGATAATGGTTTCACATATCCGGATAATGAAATTTGTATGTCCAAATATTCAGGTCCGGACTTATTATATAATATTAAATATTAAAGGTATATTTATATGTATATTATATAATTTATATATATAAATAACTAAAAAGATTATATTAACTTATAATAATAATTTTTTTATTTTCAAAAAAAAAAATTAAAAAATGTAAATTATATTTTGATTTTACAAATTTTAACTAAATTTAACTTTTATTTTTTAAAAAACAATATATAAAAATTTGGATCTGGATATCCGCGGATATCCAAACTCCAGATATCGTAAGGTCTTAGATCCGAATAATTATTTCACGCATCCAGATCCATAAATATAGCCCGATATCTGAACCGTTCCACCCCTATGTTACGCAACATGCTAGACTCATCTTACATGACATTTAGCTATGTAAACTATGTATCACCAATTTAGATTTTTGGACTGTTTTAGTTTTTAATACAATATTCACAAAGAAATAAATAGTTCAATCAAATATGTTTCAAATACTATATATTTGATAGTTTTTAAAGAAATGTAAACAAACCATAGAGTAGCTTCAACTACATGATTAATTCCTTAAAAATGAGTGTGACCAAAATTTATAATAGACAGAGAACATCCATCCAACTTAATATAATTCTTGTAGCCTTTGATTAGCGTATTCACCAGATATGAGATATCAGATTATGAAAATATAGTAGTGTGTGAAGAGTTTAAACATGTTTGTGTTAGAGTAGTATTAGGATGATTGACTTTTGGGGAAGTGATTTTTGAAATCGTGCGAGCGAAGACAAAACACGAAAAAATATTGCGTGGTGATTTGCATGAACAATAAATTAATTCTTTTAAGCTTTCTGTAATAGCGTTTCCATCCTCAGACATGACGAATTTGCAAACCCAAAGAGATATGTCAAAGAACACATTGAAGAGGTGGTCGGGATGTCACAATTTTATGTTCATTACAAAATGTGGTGATTACGCTATTTGAAGGCTACAGTTATCATTATTCTAAAAATTTAAGCCATTTATATTCTTGAACAAAATAGTTAACAGGCAACGAGCAGTTGCTCTCTATGACCCATGTTATTTCGAAAAGAAGAGAAAAACACAAGCCTCGAAACTACAATCCAAAATGTAAAAAATAAAAACAATTAAAAAATCTAATTAAACATAAAAAAAGTGTTATTGTCTATTGTCAACGTTGCTTGTTGTAGCATTGCTACTATTATTATTATTGTTCCCATTCTGATGATTACTCGAACCGTTGATAATAGACGTGATAGCTGCGGCTAGAGCGGCTGCAAAGTTTGGATTTGAGGCAATAGCAGCAGTAGTAGCGGCGTTAACGCTCTCACTAGCGTTCAGCGAGTGAGACGGTATATGTAAACCCGAAAACTTGGACTGTTGTTGGTTATAATACAAAGGTTGACCCATGACTTGAGGCACAGCTGATTGGTTCAATGCCGCGGCGAAATCAGAACGTTGAGAGAATTGCATCAACGGGTTATTACTTGTTGGATTGTTACCGTTGGATGAGTCTGTTAGGTCTAATGTAATGGTTGGAAACGGTGCGGAGGCTGAGATAGTAGCCATGCTTGAAGAACAAGGCAACATAGTTCGAGCCAAGAGATTTGTTGGGTTCATTAAACCGTCTTGGCTCGACATTGTGGAGCCAGAGAGGAGCATGCTTGCGGCAGCGGTTGTGGTTGAAGCCATGGTCATAGCCGCAGGAGGTAATGGATGGTTATGGTTTCCTTCGTAGGTTGTTATGAGAATTGATCTGTCTTCTGCACATCTTTGCACCTGTTGAGCCGTTAGTTAGTTTGAAAATACATTAATGGAGTTGGTATATTTTCTTCTTGTTGACAAAAATGTGAATATTCATTAATAGTTAGAAAATGATGCTCTAAAAACCTCAAAAAAATGAAAAAAAGTTAATAGAAATTCGTTATTCCTAGGTGTTTCAACATATATTGATTATAATTTTATAATTAAGTGAACCTTAAAATGTAGGTATTTGAAAATATTTATAGATAGGTAATAGTAATGTCACTATTAATGATTTGCTCATAGACTTCGAACTCAAATTCAAATTGGCAATGACTATTTTATTTATATCAACTATACCATGTGTAAGAATTCATATATTGGTTTGAGTTTCTTTTAACAAAAACGTTTGAAAATGAAGTTTAGACTTAATTTTAGGACTTGTCTGAGGTATAATCTAGACTGCAATGGTTAAAGTAACATACTTGTTTGCGAACGGGACATGCTTGGGCCATCGTGCAGCGGTAATAAGCTCGAGGGCATGGGTTTCCTTTCGCCATTTTCTGTCCGTATTTTCTCCAAAGACATCCATCCGTTAACTGTCAAAACGATTTCATTGATGTTATAAGTAGATCAGTTCATATACAACATTAGAGAATGTTGTTTAATTACCATAGGTGCTTCTGATCGAGCACGAACAGAGACACGTGCTTTACGCATTGTTGCTTCTGCTGCTGACTGATCAATGGCATTGCCATTACCATTACCATTGCAATTGGTGGAGGAGGTGGCGTGGTACTTAGCAACTTTTTTAGGGCTTCCCCATTGGGTTTCCGGGCTTTCTTCTCTTCCAAGCAAACTCTTTCCTCCTATACGTGAACTCGAATTCTCTAGAAGCGATGGCGGAGATCCAGACCGAACAGTCGTCCTTTCCTCGGACGATACTTCATCCGATGACGGACCCAAATCCATGAACTGTCTTGGAACCATACTAGGAGTTTCATGTCGTTTCTTTTCTTTGCCTTTGCTCTCAATGTTAGCCTGATCAAACCAAGTTTAAAACCTTTACTAATTGAACTTTTGGAAAGAGCTCAATATCCGTTTTTAAAAATGTTCATTGAAAGTAAAAGATTAAAATTACTAACCAGGTGACGATGATCTTCTTGTTGCCTCATGACAGCAACAAGCTGCATTTGCAAGGAGTTGAAGTTGTTTGTTGTTTGACTTACCATTTCCTTTAGTCTTTGATTCTCTTCACTCGCCTTCTTTAGCTCTTCTCGAAGTTGTGCATTCTTCATTTTATCAAATACAATCATAATATATATGAGACTAATTAATTATGTATTTGTATTCTATACGTAAATAAAAGAATGAAATTAGTAAAAGAATACCTCTAATAAAAAATAAAAATAGAATGTCAAATTCTATTAAAACCGTGTATTTATACTAAATCTTTTTAAAATGAAAAAGTAATTTGGAGACAAAAATGTCTTTATCAAAAATTTGTCTGTTCTATGGATTAAGTAGTAGAAAATTTAAGTGTTGGAAGTTTATTTTCACATTGTTTTATAACTTTTTAATTTATTGTAAAAGTTGAGGTAGTAATATAATAAGTGTACCTCACACTTTGTACGTTTCTCTTCCATATCCACAGACAATCCATCATCCATCATCGACTCGTCGCTTCCCGTATTCGCCGTGAGAATATTAAGCCCAATCTATTTACAAGGAACAAAATTTTCAATGCTATAATATAATATAACCAATATATAATCGGCAATAAATAAGAAGATAAGAAAAAAACTTAAAATGGAGTAATGCTAGTATTGGTTACTTACATTGATGTTAGTAGAACGATCGTCATGATGAACATCAACACGTGAATTCTCCCTTTTGACATGAACCCTATGTGACTCCTCGGAGACAATGTTTTGATCCTCACTTGAAACCTTATCTCTCTTCTCCGACCTAAAAAAGTCAACCTCATCCATCACCGGTCGTTGATGCTGCTGCTCATCCGACGGCTGAGGCTGTTTCGGATTGTCACATGGACCTCCAAGACTCACCGGAAAACGGAACATCTCTCTCTATAGATAACTTATTAGATTCTTGATGATAGATAACTTAGATTGTGTTTTGGTAAGGATGGTGGGTTTTCTTGATGTTAAGATTGTTATCCGAATCCTCCAAAACCTTAGAAACAAGAAGAGAATATGTTAATTGAAGGACAATGCAGTACGTATCTATCCACTATGTGTGTTTGTGATTGATACGGACGATATCTAATCCTCCATATATAGATAGTTGAAGAAGAAAATATCTTAGAAAGAGAGATACTTTGTCGAGTATGTGGTTAAAGACGAGGATAGAGAGAGAGAGAGAGGGGCATTATTAACCAAATGATTCGGCTACAAAAATGGTTTTGACGTGGACTCAAGATGTTGTTTATTTTCTAACACACATACGTATATATACACACACATATACTCGTCCTTTAGAATAATAATATTCTTATTTAAAGACAATATTGGTTTATGTCAAATGTAGTAACGATCTCATTTGTCTACCATCTAGCATGGACCTTCATTGTTTATGCAAAACATGTGATGCAACCTAATCATTTTGTTTTCTTTGTTTTTAAAACTTGCCTCGAATCAAATGCAATATCGTTTTGAGAAATATATCTATAAAGCTTAGGGAAGTATTAAAATCTGAATTTTATCCAAATAGGGCATAATGTCAATTTTAGAATGAGAATCAGTTTTAGACTTCTAAGTGATTGGAAGTATCTCATCTAGTAATGAGCTTGTTAGGATTCTTACATTGGAATTGACATAAATCCTAAAATACTAGTTTAATTTTGACTAGTTTAAGATTATTTAAATAACATATTGAGTGATTAGACCATAAAAGTATCTTAGCTATAAAACAAAAAGATAATAAAAAGAGTAGATGTATACTTGCCCAACGAGGAAATAGCTGAATAATACTATGGTTTTTCAATTGGTAAATGATCCTATTATAATGGTGTTTTAGTTATACGTGGATTGTAAAGAAAGAATATTGACAAATCTACTGTACTGAAAAATCTCACCTAAGAATTACTTTTCTAAAAAAAGCATTTGAATCTACGACAATTAATACTTTCTCCTAATTAGTAAAACTTTGATTCATTCGTTGATTAAGTCAATATATGAGCTTTAGAGAAAAAAAAGAAAAACTATTTTTAGGGAAGAAATTTTTCTAATTAAACAGAAAAATATAGATTTTGCAATTTGTGGGACTAAATTAGAAATTTTCCTCAAATTTATTATCCTCTTCTTTTTCTATATATAAGAAAGACTTATGACTTGTTCATAGAATTATATCAGAAAATAGTAATAAATCCCACCGCTCCCAATTCAACAGGCGCTTCCCACGTGATTCAACAATTTTGTTTCTATTTAGTGACTTGTTAAGTAAATGAAACTTTTGGGAAAAAAGAAAAAGTATATCACATAGCTAAAGAAAAAGTATAAGTTTTTGCTAAGACCTATTTGTCAACGAATTTTGTTAAGACTCGACACACTGTATGTATTACCTAAAAACGGATTAGTATTTTTTATCAACAAGCTTACATAACTAGTTTATGATGGTCTAAAAGGTTGAATTTTTCCGCTATTTATAATCTAGGAAAAAGATATAGAAGTTTTTTAAAATGAGATTACAGTTTTCTACTGTCATTTTAATTTTTATTAACTTGTTTCTATAAAAATTACAAGCTTTTATTATTTTCTTAGAAGTTCATCATGACAAGATGTTTTAATTCTTTTTTTTTATATGAATAGTTAGTAAGTTGATGCCTTAAGAAAATTATGCATCTTTCAATTAATAATGAAGAAAAGAAAAATTACAAGTCAAGGTGAAAAGAGTATAGCATTTATATTTTTACTCGGATTTTCTGAAACGTAAGTAGCAAAATTCAAGAAGTTCCTGCAAATGGAAAATGTTTGTGAGCACAAACATTTCTACCATCATTTTAAAAATAATTTATCTATCAAGTAAGAGGAAAACAGAAGAAAAATGAATATATTTAATTTTATCTGGGGAGAAAATAATGTATCTACCATTTAATATTTTACGTAATTAATATCTTCCGTACACGAATTAAATCTAATATATAAAAGTTGTTCAACTCTCTCCAAGAGCTTGACACGTCATCAATTGCAGTTGACGTGAAGTTGACATGTGTCACTATGAGATTTAAACTATGAAAATAATTTGTATTAAATATATAATCTATTAAAGTCGTATTTATCAGAGAATATGAAAGGTCGTTTCTATTGTTTTTAAGATTTAAATTTAAAATTGAAGAATATAAAAAGTCGTGACGTCTCGAAAGAAGGATGTGTCTATATTAATTTAATACAATTAAATGAAAAACAGAGAGGAGCAAGTGGGCTAGTGGTTGCACCACCTCTGCATCCATCTCACGAAACCAGGGTTCGAACCCTGCACCTGCCTTAGTGAGAGGAACTATTTGCCACTAGGCTACGATGACAAAAAAAAAAATGAAAAACAAAAAAACGTGATACGACTAAATGAAAAAAACAAAAGAAAAATGTTTTTTTGAACTCTTCTGATTCCAGTTCTCGATTCATATTATTAGTTATTTAAGTAGAATTTTGAATTCATATTATTTATATTAACTTAATACATAATGTAATCATAAGATGTCTTTTTAAGAATTTTATTTAAACGTATTTATAAATTAACATTTTATATAAGATTATAAGTAGTCATTCTGAAAAAAAACACTAAAATTTATGTATTGAATATATAATTTATAAAAGAAGGAACTTGCAAATTTAGTGAAAAATATAAATAAAATTTCAAGCAATTTTAAAAAAAAATTACGAAACAAAATCAAACAAAATCCGCGCATTGCGCGGGTGTTCTCCTAGTATCCTTTAAAAGAAAATAGACAAATGGTTGAGCCAAGTCAATGAGATTGATGGGGATAGGGAATAGATGTCACCGGCCACCGGCTATGACTTCCCAAAGTATCCTAGTAATTTTTGCTGACCGGTGAATATGTTGACTATTAACCCCCTCGATCCGGTCACCCTCTGGCTTTTTTAACCTCATTAGAATCGTCTCTATATAATTCTCGAAAAAGACATTTTCGCTAAAAATAAAATTCGTTAGTTTTTTTCATCTATAAAGAGATTTTTTTTGTTAACAGATTTTCAAATTAAATGTTAAAAAACTGATTTTACAAAGCCTCAAGACATACTATTTCTAAAATGGGGCAAACCAACTAGATAAAAGGACATTTAAAACAAAACCAGAATCATGAACCATGATCGAATCTAAACCAAGTTGGTAGTTGGTTTTTATGGTTGAACCAACATAATCGATGACACAATATTGTTTGTCGCTAATCACGAGAGTACTTTGCTGCTTCTATTCTTCATCTCCGCTAAAGAAATTAGGGTTTCAAACTAAAGTGATCAGGTGTTTCGTAGCCATCGCTGCAAGAGTTGACGATCATTTGTGTCATGATAGCTAGCTATGCGGCTCCTTATCACCCAATCAATCTTTCTCTGAATCGTCGATGTCGGTTTGAAAGTGTGGCGATGCAATCAGTGATTTCGTTCCCCCCAGTAAGTAGATGCACAATTGCCAGGTCAAAAAGACCAGTCTTTTGCTCCTGCTTCCCACGATGTTTTGTAGCGGCTCCAATGTCAGGTCGCGGTTAGTGGACAGAGGTAGATTACATTTGTTTGACGCCCAACCCCATATCTCCCTAGAGTACGACAAATCGAAGAAGAAATGGTTTCTAGATTCATCTCGAGCCTCATAGAGCAGACACACCACGTCAGTGGTAAGCCCCCATGATGTTTGTCTATCTCGTGTTGGGTTTCTATTCAAAATGAACAACCATGTCGTGAGCCGATGTTTTGGAGTTCCACCTTTGAACCAGATTAAAGGATGCCAGTGAACTAGCGACAACTCTCCTCTAATTGCGTTGACTAGAGTTTTTGTTGAGCTCAAGTCTCTGAGATATCATTCATTAACCAGGAGTAATAATCTTCAGCTGATGAATAGAGGTCAGCCAGGACCATGTTCTTGTGAATTCCCATTCCGTTAGAGCTTTCTCCAGCAAGGTAGGAAGATAGGTTTCCGAATGGGCTCCAATTATCAGGCCAAAATTTACAGCTTTTCCCATTTTTCACTTCTAGTTTTATCCAGGGATAAATATGATCTATACTCTTTAACATTTTATTTGCCAGCCAGGAGTACCTCTGCTTTGTTTATAGTCCATAAGTTGTTTAAATTACCGGTTAGGATGTGCTTCCTGAACCATGTAACCAAAAGGGACCCTGACTTGAAGAAGAGCATCCAGATGAGGCGCAAGATATAAGCTCTATTCTAGAGAGATAAGTATCGCAACCCTAGAACTCCTTATTCTTTTAGCAGAACTACTGTTTTCTAGGCCACTTTTGCACTATGAGTTGCTGATGTGTTGCCTTTCCATAGGAAGGGTCCACAGAGGAAATTCACGATCTGAATACAACGTTTTGGAAGGGCGAAGGTGGTATACCAGAAGCCTGTTATACCTGCAATCACTAAATTCAACAGTTGAAGTCTTCCTACCAGCGATAATGACCTTGTCGACCAACTATTAAGTCTGCCTTTGATCTTTTGAATCAACAGGGCACAATCCGCCATGCTTAACTTCTTCGTACATAAAGGTAAACCTAAGTAATGTATCAACATCACTCCTTTCTTTATTTCTGTTTCTGCAATGATCTTTTATGTTTCATCTGTAGATAGGCATGAGGAGTAGAAACTGGTTTTGGGCAAGCTAATAGCTAAGCCTAACACTTCATTGAATTCTTCTAAGATGGCAAGAATGTCTTTCAGGGAGTCCACTTTACCATCAGTGAAGATAAGGAGGTCATCGGCAAAGCAAAGGTGTGTTATGTTAGTGTCTTTGTAGTTTTGATGATAACTGAATCTTCCTTCTCGAGCAGCTTTGTTTAGCATGAGAGAGAGATAGTTCACTGCTAAAAAAAATAAGTAGAGTGAAAGAGGGTCGCCTTGTCTAATCCCACACTTCTCTTTAAAGTAGCCATGAATTGAACCATTCAAGCCTATTGTATAGGAAGTAGTAGTGATACAAGCTGAGAACCATATGATGTATTCTTCCGGTACACCAATGCCTCTTAGACTGTTTATAATAAATTCCTAGCACAAGGTGTCAAAAGCCTTATCTATGTCAACTTTAAGAGTAAGTCCTTTCTGCCCCTTGGTCTTGTGATAGTCGTTGACTAACTCAGATGCTAACAAGGTGTTTTCCATCAATAGCCATCCCTTAACAAATGTCGTTTCGTTTTTCAGGATAAGTTGAGGCAAAAGGGGTTTGAGCTTATCAACCAGGGAGATCACCTTGTAAAGAGTGTTACAACACGAGACTAGCATATACTCTGTTATTTGGGAGGCTCCTGGGTGTTTTGGAATCAGAGAGAGGATGGTGTTTTTTTGCAAATTTAGGCATGAAACCCGTGTGGAAGAATTGACTTACTCCTGGAATAACCTCCTGACCCATTATTGCCCATGCAGACTTGAAAAAAGCAGAGGTAATACCGTCAGGCCCCGGAGCTTTGTTTTGATTTATCTTTTGTAGAGCTTTAGTGATTTCTGAGCTATATGGCATGCTGGTTAAAGACGTTTTCATGGTAGAAGAGCATCTGAATGTAGTTAAGGAGTAGAACCAAATCGAAGCGCAAGAGATTTGTTGGAGACTATTTGGGCTTAGAGTTGGTCTAAAATTTTCAATAGCCAAATTGGTTATCTCCTCCGGGTCGGTTACAATTTCAACAGAAGTAAGGGTAAGGAATCTTATGGCATCAAAGGAGTTTCTTACTTGCATAACCTTGTGGAAGTAAGCATTATTTTGGTCGCCCTCTTTCAGCCATTTGATTCTTGATGTTTGTTTAAAGTACGATTCCTCTATCTCTCTATGGAAAATCCATTTATCATAAAGCTCTTTTTCTTCTAAGAAGTGTTGAGGAGTAGGATTTTGAAGTGCTCTGACCTGCGCAAGTTTCAAAAGATGATTAGTCTCTAACACTCACTTTTGTATCTCGCTGAAATTCTCAGTTTTCAATTTTTTTTAGTGGGATTTTAATCTTTTTCAGCTTAACAAAAAGAGAGGATAAACTTGGAGCATGAGGAAGAGAGTTTCAAGCAAGAATCCACCCTTCTCGAACTCTGGTAAGGAAAGAAGGGTGTTTGGTCAAGAAGTTGAAAATCCAAATGGTTTGGTTTCACTAGTGGGAAGAGGGCAGGCTAAGTCTAGGAGGCAAGGTCAGTGATCTAAAAATTCCGGGGCTAAGAAGGAGGCAAAGCTATTAGGAAAGGTGAGTGATCCAACTGTGGTTGATTAACAATCGGTCTAGCTTTTTTTTAATAGGATCAACCGCTTGATTTTTTATCTAAGTAAAGAGAGGACCATGGAATTTGAGATCCCATACCTCAAGTTGGTGAAGGGTATCTCGGAAATCAGTTATAGCTGCTGTAAAATGATCAACATCAGGGGAGGAGTGCTCTGAGGGACTTTTAATCCAATTAAAGTCGCCTTCGATTATCCAAGGAGAATTTACCAAATCCAGATCTTGGTGAGTTGACAGTAGCTCACACCACAGGTTTATCCTTTCTTCTTGAAGATTAGCTGCGTAGAGAGCTGTGAAATAGAAGTTTTGACAACCTACTATTTGAACTTTGCAGGTGATAGCTTGTTTTGATTGCTTGATCACAGAGATATCAGCTGGGTACTTCGAAATAAGGAGAATCTGTCCATCTTCATCATGGTTGTGGTTGGTTGTGAAGTTCCAAGTATGACAAGTTTGATTCATAATCTGGTACACATTTTGTTTCTTAATATGTGTTTCTAGAATGCCTCTAAAAAGAAGCTTATTAGTGGGCAGCCAAGTAGCAAAAAATCTCCGTTTAGCCGAGTCATTAAGTCCTCGGACGTTCCAAAAAATCCTTTCGAATTCATAGTAGTCAATTAGGATTCCACTCCCTTAGAAGGGAGAGAACCTTTATCAGGTTGTGTTGAGGTTAAGGGGGGATCAAAGGCCATGAGGGTGAATTCAGGGAAGAGGTCATGAGAGTCAGAGATTTGTGAAATGTTGAGGTCGGGGGTAATATAAATAGAATTATTTCATATCGAGTTCCAAACTAATTATCAAGTTATATGAAAATCTAGAATTCTTTTTCAAGAAACTAGATTCTATAACAAAAAATACTCAAAATTAACTAACTAATATTCTTTTTTTTTTATATCCCTTGATTTTTTGTTCTGTTTTATATAGATAGACTTTTTAATAAAACCCTTAAATTATTTTTTAAACATATTAATTTTTAACTGATAAACTAAATAATTGTTGTTTTTTTTATATAACACAAATTTACTTTTCTTTTTGTCCAATTTATTTTTTTTATGTGTAGCTGTTGGGGGTGAATTTATTCCTTTAGAGTCCGGCCATAGCCTAGACCAAGGAGACATAGATAAATCCTATAGTTGTAAATACAAAGGAAAAAACCCTAATTCATGGATCTGATCCAATCTGAAACTTTGACACCCAAAAACACCATTGTACTCGATCCCTTATTCATCAATAAAGAAGAATCGTTTACAAACTCTTGGTCTCTTTTCTTCATCTTTTCGCTCATCTCTCTTAACAAACCCCTAAAACCCTTAGCTATTTTTTCTTGTTCTTCTCCATCGAAGAATGTCCAAAAAATCCCCCAAACAATTTGGCGCTAGAAAGAGGGTGAGATTTCAACAAGAATAAAACATCAAAGATGAGCAAATCCCACACTTCATCCGAACCAGGAGGTAGCAGACACCTCGAATCCGTTTCCGAGGAAGTAGATGCGAATCTAACCGAAGAAAAAGTATCTGAGACAGCCGACGATGCGGCGATCGCGGCAGAGCTTCAAGAGAACGGGCAGATCGCGACAAAGCTGCAGGAGTACGAGCTGATTGCGGTGAAACTAAAAGAAAACAAAGCTTTTCTAAAAAAGTTAGAAGACGAGAACGCGATTCTCAAAGCCTTAACAGCGGAGACAGATGTCGACACACTTGAAGACGATGGCGAGGTTGACGAGAGGTGTGCCAGATTCAAAAGAAAAGTCCCGTCGATGCAAACCCTAGGCGAGACACCACTGAAGGTCGTTAAGGAGGCTCAAACACATCAGACTTCTAGCTCATGTCTCACCTGGACCCCTGACTCCTACCATAAAGACGACCCTAGAAAACCCTACGAGAGAAACGCTAACGAGGCTCTTGGTATGGAAGTCATGCTAACGGGGAGGTTAGAAGCTATAGAGAACATGATAAAGCGTCTGCCGGGAGTAGCTCCACCGATTATCAAGAGCGCTCCCAACTCCTACGCAGATACACCCTTCGTTGACGCTATTGCTTATGGCGAAATCCCCAAGAGGTTCTCTTGGCCAACCATGACTCTGTACGATGGGACCACCGATCCAAACACGCACATCTCGCAGTATCACCAACGCATGCTCACTGCCCCCATTGGCTATGAGCACTTAGAGGTCTATATGTGCAAAGGATTCGGAGCAACCCTCATAGGCCCAACACTATTGTGGTACTCCAATCTTGCCAACGACTCTATCGACTCATTCACCATGCTAACGGACCGCTTTGTCGAATAGTTCGCTAGCAGCCGAGTCCTGAGACGTGATTCCGATAACCTCTATCAAATCAAACGACGCCCTGGCGAGAGCTTGAGAGAGTATCTCCACCAGTTCAATGGGGTTAAGGAGTCGGTCCCCAACTGCGTTGCCTCTATGGCCATCTCAGCCTTTAGGCAGGGACTGCTGCACGATGGCGACCTGTACAAAGATCTCACCAAGTACCCCTGCCATACCATGGAGGACGTACTCTCCAAAACCTGGGCCCAAATTAAGTGGGAAGAAGACCCAGCTTATCAAGCCCAACTGGCGCAGAGAAATCATTCCAAAATCCATGGTCACTCCAAGGCTGCCAGGGATGATTAATTTAACGCTAGGTATGGACCTGAAAAATCTGCCAAGGGTAGCCCCAAAGGATGGCCAAAGTCCTTGGCAAAAGAGGAGCACAAGAAATACGTGCCCATGACCTGGCCCGACATGTCCAGCATGGTGATATCCCTGACTAAGATAGTGACTGAATTGGGACGCATGTCCGGAAAGGTCAAATGGCTTGTAAGGATGCGCGCCCCTCGGTACAAGAAAAACACGTCTAAATGGTGTGATTTTCACCATGACCATGGTCACCTAACGGAGGAATGCTTCCAACTAAGGCTCGAAGTGAATGAGTTGCTCAGAAAGGGATACCTACGAGAGCTCCTCTCATAAAGAGGAAGGGCGCTCATTCATGAACAGACCAAGAATGACGTTCCCCTCGGAACAAGGCCTGATTCGCCAAGGCGCGGTTATGATGTCAACTTCATTACTGGAGGATCGGAAGTAAGCGGGGTGACAATCTCTGTTGGCAAGAGAAGCACTCGCGCAACAAAGATTAACCATGGAGTAGATGTCATGGCGGTTAGCAGAGAGCGCGAAGACAGCCATAGCTTAATAAGCTTCACCATTAATACCGGCAGAGAAGTGATGACTCCGCACCATGATGCCCTGGTGATATCGTTGAAAGTTGAGAAATGCCTCATGAAGCGAATCCTCATCGACAATGGCAACTAAACTAACATCATCTTCACCGACGCCTTTGAAGGCTTGGGAGTAAGCAAAGAAGAAATCACCAGAAAGTCCACTTCTCTAGTCGGATTCAGTGGCAAAGTAAAGCAGACCATGGGAGAAGTAATCCTACCGATATACACTGGAGGTGTCAACCAAAGGACCAAGTTCCTCATCATAAATTGCTCCTCGGCGTACAACGCAATAATGGGGAGGCCATGGATACATGATATGAAGGCTTTTCCATCAACTCTGCATCAATCCTTAAAATTCCCAACACCTTGGGGAATGAAAGAAATCAGAGGAGAGCAGACCCGCTCATGCTACCAGACGACCCTCAGATCCATTTCTCCAAAACCCCGCTCGATGGCTACCGCCATGGAGATCTCTGTCGAGCTGTTACACGTAGAAAGAAACCCTCAAAGAATATTGTCGCATACCGGTCAGGGGGCAAGACCACAGGAAAGAGACAAGCCTGATGGGAGCACGGGGGTACGAAATAACAAAACAACTGGAATGTCATCCACAACTAGAATATCTATCCTAGGCAAGAAGGCCTTGGCGTAAGCCTTAGAATCCCTTCTTAGCCATGAGATGACCATCATTTTTCTTTGAATTCAATTATTTAATAAAAGCTCTGCTGTTCTTTGACGAAAGAAACTGCGGGTCTTAAAATACATTCTTGAAAGAAAAGAAAAATGATTTCCTTTGGAGAAAAAGATATAAAATCTTTAAAAAACTCATTAGGAATCTACCAAGGCCTTGTGCCAAAAAAAATTCATATAATGCGGACGAGATCCTAAAAACCATGGCCGAAAAATCATGGCAGAATGCGGACGGGCTTCTAACTATGGTCATCGAATGCGGACCAAATCCTAAAAACCATGGTCGAAAGGTCATGGTAGAGTGCAGACGAGTCCCCTAAAACCATAGTCGAAAGCCTGTAACGAAATGCGGGCTAGATCCTAAAGATGTCAGATGCAATATATCAAAACTATGAGTTAGCAAAACTAATGGATATGTACACCCCTATCCATCCTAGTACGCGACTCATATAAAAACATAAAATCGGCCGGTCACAATAAAGCTAGCAAAACTCTGACACACAATGTCAATAAGACTTCGGCCCGAGGACTAAATATCCAAAGAGGCCTTGTGCCTAGAGGCAGGTGTGCCCACCGATCTCATGTATTGAAACATAGATCCCAATCGAGACTAAGGCATGTTAACTAAACGCTTATGGGATCGGGACTCATACGATGTGAATAAGCAGGGGACCTTAGCTCATCAAGGGCTTGAGGCCTCAACTCATGGTTAAGACCACCACGAAACCATGGTTCTCCAGGCCATGTGCCCTCGGGCTTAGACATCAAATATAAAAATTTGTAAGTCTAATGCCCAAGAGACCATGGTCCACCATGAGCCATGTGCCCCACCTTTTTCTTTGAATGCAGGTTCAACGACGAAAGATCGTGGACCTACCAAAGCTATGGATGTCTAGGCCCCTGTAGAGCGACCAAAACCAACAGATTAGAGCGCTTCAGCCAGCCGAGGTTGAGAGCCCCATAAATCCGGATGTCATGCCCAGAGAACAAGAGAGCCCTAGAACTCCAAGGAGAACACAAGGAGCTAACCTCTGCCATGGAGCTGAAAGGATCATATATCAAACAAGACGAATCCAGAATCCACAGTCTATACCCTTAGAAAGGAGTTTGGAGAGAATCTAGTGCAACTAGCACAAACTCATTCATTGCAAAGGCATCTGCTGCGATTCACCAAGGCCATAATGTTAACTCAACGTCTCCTCAATAGAGCATTTTTACCAGAATGATAGACTAAGAAGATGACCGAGCAATAAAGAGTCGAAAGAGTGAAAAGCAACAAGAAGGAACCAAGCAGGTGATAAGATGAAAGTCTCAGCGGTTTGCCAAGGTTAAAGGTTTCAAAGCTCAAACTCACACGAGTTTCAAAACCAAACGATCTAAAGACAAGCGCCAAGGCGTGAAAATCCAAAAGAAGTTCAACACCCGTAAAGAAACCCATGCAGGGTAAAACACGGTGCTGGAAAAGACCAACACGTACAAGACAAGATGGCAATTGCTGTTTCCGGAGGCCTTCAATGAAAAGCCATCAAGGGTATTAGGACTTTTGCCACTTGAAGAAATAGCGAGAATGGTCATGGCCTCCACTGGCGGAAATGACCCACTGGCAATAAGGCAATTACTATGGACCCTTAAGATGACAAAAGAAGGTCACAAGAAATGTATCCATATCTCGCATTCAAAGACGATGGCTACCTCAAAAGCAAGCTCAGATTCCCATAGCTTAAAAGCCAAGGCTAAGGCAAGGAAGGGGTCAAAGGAGTGGAAGCCAAGTCAGATGTGATAAAAAACCATGGTGAAAATTTCTGGTATTAGATAAACAAAAGGCGAAGAAGCCCATGGATTTTATTACATCATCAGAAGATTCTTTACAAAGAAACGATGGCAAGCTAAAAACTATAAAGCGTCTTACTACAAGGATGGAAGCTATTACATTGGGTCTCATCAATACATCTCTAACGACTAAGCTACGGTGAGAAGCCATGCAATATCCTGGAACTCGCATGACCTAAAGCCAAAGGCGTGACTAGAATTTTGTCAAGGCTAAGGACGTCTCCCTTCTTTGGGCCCAGAGTGCATATCCACAAAGGAAAGATCTGCACCAAGGAGTCACGATAGACCTTCCCTTGGTAGACCAGATCAGACCAGAATATAAACATCATGGGCCAAAGGTCGTAGAGAGGAGCCAAAGGTGAAGACTCACCCTCAACCTGGAGAAGTCTCGATTCCTTCTATTGCCATGGCGGCAATAGACCCCGGAGAGTCCAAGGGGACCCAAGCCTGTCAATTATTGTTGTCGTGGCCACAATGACCCAGGATGGCCAGACAAACGTACTAAGGGTTCCATCGTCTTTCGACCATGGTTCGTGATGCTGACGCGGCTCACCTTCAACTTGGAGAATGATATTCGTTCCGTCAGTCCTTATCATGGATAACCTTGGCTACGTTTAATCCAAGGGAAGCGCCAAGGATGTCCAGTATGAGAGGAAGAGATCACCAAGGTGGAATTCCATTCCGATGGCCATGGCAGCAACCGACGCAATGAACCACCATCGTTGCCTTGCACGATGGAAGATCCTCAAGGTTGTCACTCTGTCATCACAGGCGATGCACACCTTCGGGCCAAGTCCAACGCACCACAGAGAGATCGACGTGAAGCGTTGATCTTGACTCCTCGTTTTGACGTGATCTCCACCCTTGGACCATGGAGGAAACCCAGAGGCATTCCTCGACACTAGGGAAGCCCAAGAGTCTCCTAAGCGAATCTGAAGCCTATGCTTTGACGATCTCATCTCGAACCTACAAACCAGAAAGAAGAACGATCAGGTTTCATGTCTATAGATGGATGACGAGATGCTAAAAATCCGAACTTTAGCGATCTCCACATGGTTTTCATAGAGATCATATGGCTGAAGCACAAAAATTCACCATGGAGATCTGAAAAGAAACATTACCTTAGTACTGGAAGCTGAAGCGGCAGAGACACGAATGACGGAAACAGTTAGAGATCTGTAGAATGGAAAGAGAAATGATCAGAAACCGCTCAAAATTCTACGGAAAAGATCATCAGCGGTGAAATCCCGAAGTCACAATCGAAGATCTACTGCCATCGACTTAACACAATCACTACTAAGGGTAAAAGAAAGCCAGATCTACTGGAAATGCGCAAAGACTCATCGGAAAAAGCAGAGGAAGTGGTGATCTTTCGAGAGAACACCCTAATCTGATTTTGAGGAGGCAAGTGAAAAAGCGAAATGACCAAGACTCATCACTTTCCCGCCTACATATAGCCCTAGCGGTTATGGGCCAAAGACAAAAAGAGAAGCCCAAATTACGTCATGGAGTTCAAGCCCAAGAGTTCATCAAAAAAAGATGTGGCCCACCAAGCGCTAATGAGACTCACCAAGGATGAAAACATAGCAGCAAGAACCATGGCGGGAGCTTTTCTTATTTTATTTACTTACACAAAGTCGATCCCAACACTAAGGTATGAACTGAAATCTCTTAAGACAGGATCTACTCTTCAAATTCCACATGTGGAAAATGAAGAGTGAGAGGCAACTGTTGGGGGTAAATTTATTCTCTTAGAGTCCGGCCATAGCGTACACCAAGGAGACATAGATAAACCCCTTAGTTGTAGGTGATAACCTAAACCATAGCCAAGGAAACCATCGCAAAGCCGAGGCCATAGCTGAGGTAGGGCGGATATCCCCTAAGTCGGTCTAAGATCTTAAGAGATAAGGAAAAATGCCTTATTGAATCTAGGAAAATATTCCTTTTGTATGATAAGCTTGAATATAGGAGTTATCTATACGAGAAATGGAAACTCTAGCTCGAAAAAGATATAAATACAAAGGGAAGAACCTTAATTCAGGGATGCGATCCAATCCGAAACTTTGACACTCAAAAACACCATTGTACTCGATCTCTTATTCATCAATAAAGAAGAATTTTTACAAACTCTTGGTCTCTTTTTCTTTCATCTTTTCGCTCATCTCTCTTAACAAACCCTAAAACCCTTAGCTATTTGTTCTAGTTCTTCTCTATCGAAGAACGTCCAAAAAACCTCGATCAATAACTATTAATTTTAACAACATTTATCAATTAAACAATACTTATTTATATTAATTAAAAATGCATCTTTATTACTATACAAACTATATTCAGGATTTTAAATAAGTTTTATAGGTTATATCAATAAAATGTTTACGAGACATACAACATGTAGACATATTTTATTACATAAAACTGGACGCGTTTAAAGTGGATGCGACACGTAGGCAAAATTGTAATCACAAAATTTCGACATTTGTCATCGTTAATTCATATGATGACATATGTCAATATGTATCATAGATTTTATAGAAATTTTCTTTTTCAATCACTTAACATATAAAAAAGACAAAACAATAAAAGGATAATAACATATATTTTGAAATATTTTCTTTAATTTTTTCTGTTTTTTTTATAATTGATTTTGTTGTAATTTTATTTTGTGTCAAATGTTTTTATTAAAAATATGAATTTTAAAAGCAGTAAAAGATGCATAACATGTAATTCACGATCAAATAATTAATAAATATGATTAGTTTAATTTTTGTTATACTTTTAGAATCTTATATTTTATTTAGGCGCCATTTTGTTCATATTTTTCGATCATGGTAAATTTTATTTGGATTTTCTATATCTCAATATACAAAATATAGTTTTTTGACATATGTGTCATAATATTAAAGCTAATGTCTTTATTACATCATCGATTTAAATTCTTAATTTAAAAAAAATATTTTTAACACGACCACCATCGATAAAATTCTACGGAATAGAACATCTCCTATGTTTGGAAGAACCATAATTCGACTCTGCTTACTGTTAAACAAGAGACTATATCAATTGTAGCTCAAAATGTTGTAGCCGAAGCAAAGCATGGAGAGAAGAAAATAGTGAGGATTTGGTACTGGAAACTAATGTTCATGATAGATCCGGTTTTGATACCGTTTGGAGATGTCCCCCGTGTGACATAATCAAGTGTAACATCAACGCTTCTTGGAGAAATTCCTCTCTCAATTGACGTGGTGTCTGATTAGCACGACACCATGTGGGTAATGTCTTATTTCATGCTAGAGAAGCTTTTACATGTGTACATAATAACATTTTTGCGGAACTGAGGCGTATAGTTTGGGCATCTCAAGGGCTTAAGAATCTTCACTCATGAGAGTAATCATTGCGTCTGACTATTATGGGGCGTTGGAAGCTATTAACAAGCCAAATGAGTGTTTTCGGATCGTCTCTTTACGAAAAAAATTCAGAGCTTTGTCACGGAGTTTGAGATTTGTGATTTTGTTCAGGAGCATCTTAAAGCGAACTTTATAGTTCATGACATCTCGAAAAGTGTAACTCGAGATGGTAGATTTCAAGGCTACCTTTCCCTCGGCGGACCGGTTTGTCTCCAAAATCGGTTAATGCAAGAGTGCCGTCATTAGCACTTGTTTTTACTCTTTCCTTTAGAAGTTTGGGTGTGTAGTTTTCTTATCTCTCTTTTGATGAGACTATGGTCTCTATTTTACGAACAACAGAATGCTCTGTTTTACTTGTTGGACCTGATCTTTATACTCAGTAACTAGATTTCGGAAGTTTAAAAAAACTGCTAAACATATTAAAATGCAACTGCATTGACCAATGACCTATCCAAATCTCAATGATGATGACAACCATAAGTTATAAATAAAGGACATAAAACGGTAAATTTAGGGTAATTATAATGGATAACCATAAGTTACCCATTATTTAATTTTCCTATCTTTAAATGGATTTTACTATTTAGTGGAAGCTCCATTAATGGCAGATCAATGGTTGACCAATAGTTAAATAATGTTTCTATATCAGAAGATCAATGGATCGATTCCCGAAGATGTACGATTTAATGGCAGATTAATGGAGGCATGTTTATAGAAAATCTTCAGCGTGGTGCAAGTGATGACCTTTCGTCTTGGAAATATGATGCAGCAGATGGAACGTAAAGAATTGTCCGATGAAGAATTGTCCTTGTAGTTTTTCTCAAAATTTGTAATAGCAATAATAATAATTCAGATGATAAAAAATAGATTTTACTATTTTATGCCCTCTTTTTTTGTTTACAAGTGGAGATCTTTTGTTAAAACCCCCTAATATTATATTTTTCACTCCTAAAAAATTAATTAATGTACACTCCATAGTTTTCTAGCAAATTGAACCTAAATGTAATGGCTAAGAAATACAATAAGTGATTGCAAGATAGTAACAAATATTGGAATATAATACTATTCTACTAATTCTTATCATTTTTAAATTAATTCTTTTTTTATGTAATTGGTAACGAAGTAAACAACGATACTTTCTTTACAATGTTATAAATCAAAACCCAAATTCTTTTTCAGTCACAATGTTTATATATTTATATACGTTTTAATCGAACTTTATCTGGCATAGAACTCTCCTTTAGTGGACTTATGACTTTCCTTTTCCTTTAGAGTCTTTCAACACTAGAGATTAGGAGCTTTTGTTTAAAAATTGTCCATGTTTTAATCACGATCTAACAGCTTTTGTGAATGAAATTTGTTTTTAATCGGCAATTACTCTGTTTTTCTGTCAGTTCTTAGTGGACGAACGTGAACTTCCAAGGAGTTGAAACCTAGAATTCTTCCTACTCTTGTTTCTACATCGCTCTATTCTTTATGTTCCTCATCTTCTTCATTCCAGAAACATTTTTGTGAGGGTTAAATCTCACAATTGATTAATGGATAGAAACAAAGAACGAATTTGTGGAACAAAGTGGGTTGAATCCCGTTAGAACCAACTTGATGATAATCAAATAGAAAATAGATTTTGATTTATAACTTTTATCGAAAAGAGATTACAAGAGCCTCAGGGCTCAAGAGAATAAAGATGTTTCTAAGTGTTACCGAAAACTGTTTTACAAGAGAGATGAGAATTAATCTATTCCAGAACACTAGCTAGTTGCCTTAGGTTTTGTAAAATGATCTCGAGAGCCAAAAAAGGTCCCGTCTTCCTTCCCCTCTCCTCTCCTCTTATAGCTTTCTTCGGTTCCGCGTTCGACTAGGTCTCCAGCTCCCTGGATCTTCTCCGGAGATCTCTCACCAGAAGCAGCCTTCTTAACCACCAAGACGGCGTCGTCTTCAACAGGTTTCGGTTCTTCTGATAGGCTGCTCCTTTCTTCGGCCCAGTTGCTGCTTGTGTCTTCTTGTTAATGGGCCAAGGGCGGATTCGGCCCAACAATTGCCCCTTGTGCCTAAACCTAGGAGCCTCCTAGGTTTACGCACAAATCAGGCTTAGATACGGAGGCGATCGCGATAACTCCCGATCTTACACGTGGAGATACGCCTTTTTAAATTCAGTGGCTGAGATTGATTTCCTTTGATCGGACGGCTGCGATCGAGGGAAGCGAAAAGTTTTACCTCGAGAATTACAGTGATTTGA
>OVAN01001591.1:0-39550 GCA_900406275.1 Anastatica hierochuntica
AACGAGATTCGTATAGCGAAATTGAGATGAATAGCGAAGTAAAGACAATACAAAACAGACTACGAAGCGAGATATGTAAAACGACAGTAAAGTAACATGATTCGTAATGAGAAACAGTATGAACACGAAAAGAGGATCGTGGATCAAAACATGAACGGATACGAATAACAACCATCGCAACACACATATAACGAAGAAAGTATATGGGATCTTATTTGAATTCGCGGTTTGAGCGTGCGCAACCGGTGTTAAGCCGTGGCCGCAAGAAATGTTGGCGACGATTACCTAGAACTACAGCGTAGACTCGTAACCTAGTTGAAACGCAGCTCGCTAACGAAAACAAAGTAAGAATCCTAGTTTTTTTCTAAATGTTTTGCGGTGACGAAAAATGTGTTGTATCCCCTTCATCCTTCACAAAGTAAGAATACAATATGTTGTATCACATATTGTATCTAAACAATCGAATCATTGAAACCTCTTTTCTCTTTTCTTTTTAAAATCGATTATACTCTAGATCACATATATCAAAATATACACCTTTCAAAAATCAAAATTATACATGTTTGCTCTAACATCACTATTGAAATTTGTATCTGTATATAAATGAATATGCAACAAAAAAATAATTTGAACTTGGATTGAAGTTTATGAGCATTTCAAATGTCTTAATTATATCGATATCCACACACACAAATTGGATCGAATTAAGATGTTGAGATCAAATCTTTAAAATTAAAAAAACAATTTTGTCTTTTTTAATTTTAGTTTCGGTAGATTTTTCTTTCATACATACGTTACGATAATAACACGTGACACATGGAGTATCCAATTATTTACTCTTTCCATCCAAATTAAATGTCCATAACACATGGGCCGTGTATAAATATGCTTCCGTAACAAATGGGTGTGTATATATATATATATATATATATATATATATCCCAAACCGTAACACATGGGCCAGTTCATTATTACATGTATATCTCAAAATAAATATAATAATAATATTTTTTAATCATATAAAAATATATGTTCGTATTTGCTTAGGTGTCTGATAGATTATGAGCGGTCTCTAACAAAACATCAAAACCCCTAATATTACACAATTTATCAAACCTAGACACTATAACTTTATTTAGAGTAGAGTGCAAATGATTTCACGACATTTCCAACAGTTTCTATTTAGCCTAACCAAGAATTTTACATTTTCGGGAAACTGTCGTACTGCTCCAAAACTCTAGGATTTCTCTTGGTTTAATTTACTCCCAACAATTTGTCTCTTATTTTGTATGTTTATTCTAAAGTTGAAAAAATATGTAGATTTTCTATTCGATGCTTGACCACCAAATTCTCATGGTTTCCCTGCCACACTCTTAGTGTCATCTTGCCCTAGCAACTACACGACTCTTGTTTTTTTCTCTTTGGTGTGCATTTGAGCTTGAAACAAAAGATCATTAAGACGAGATCTTTTCAAATATAAACAAACTTAATTGGGTTTCTCGCGATCCTATGAATTCCATTATTTAGAGG
Organism: Anastatica hierochuntica; assembly: GCA_900406275.1. NCBI lineage: Eukaryota > Viridiplantae > Streptophyta > Magnoliopsida > Brassicales > Brassicaceae > Anastatica > Anastatica hierochuntica. The sequence continues at coordinate 1,531 of OVAN01001591.1, forward strand.
AGAGAGAGGAAAGCAAATCCTCGAAGTTCGCAACGAATATTCTTTCTCACACCTCGTTCTTATAATTTTCCGGTCTCTCTCTTGCTAATTCCTTTGATCATTTAAATTCACGACTTTCACCTTCTTTCTCTCTCAAAAGCTTCTAATCAACAATCTTTTATCTCTCTTTGCGAACTGTTTTTCGTAGCTCTCCTTCTTTAAGATCCGACTCCTCTTCTTCACAAGATAAAACCATAATTGTTATGCTAAATTTTGGGGCGGCACTTGTGCTACTACGGAAAACAGAGTAAAAAAGTAAGAAAATACTGTAAAAAGAGGTGTAAGGTGTTGCTTTATTGATCAAATGTCTAAGCTTTTGAATGAATACATTAGGATTTACACATAGTTATACTTATAGTATATCGAGGATGATGAAGGTTGAATACTCCTTAGATTTACCCTAGATATTGTGTATATTTGTGCAGTTAATCAGGATTTCAAATGTAGGAGTATTTTCTTTATTCTCGCTCTCTACATCCATCACGGATATCTAGAGGAATATAAAGGGAATCTTTCATTTTTCATCGGCGATAAGTCCCTTGGTCACGAATGCGGTCATGTTGTGTTCTCTGGTGTTGTTTCCTTTGGTATTGCTTCAGTCATTGCTTGATTCATTTGTTTTGTTGTTGCTTCGAGTGTGGCTCTTTCCTTTGTTGTCGGGTATGATTTATTCTACACCAACAGTTTTCCTCTTAAGGTATGACTTTGCTTGCTGAGTCATGACTTAAATATGTCTCTGCTTCGACGAATAAATCTTTCATGGCTTCTTTCATTGGATCTTTTGCTGGACTTTCCGTTTGATCTTGTAGTGCCTGGATCTTGGGTGGCTCCCTTAGTAACTTCGCCAGCATAGTTGTGGGAAAGAAAGTTACGACTCCCCGTGGTAATTATTACCTGGCACAGTAAATAACATGTATATTCGGCGTATCATGTACACAATCTTCAGTGGATCCCGCAACTATTAAATCCACTATCTTCATTAAGTGCCACGAATGGACTTTTTCCCTTCCCTTTTCGCTGCTATATATGTCTTGTCTTGATTAGAGAAGAACTATTCACTGCTTTCTTCATCACCTTGTTTTCTGAAAGAAATCTCTCTACTTTCTTTATTTCTTCACAAACCCATCAACTTCATCTGCTTAGCTCTTCACTAGTAAGCATTTGTTCTTCTTTCTTCGATTCTAATCAAATCTCAGCTAGGGTTTCACTGGTCATCCGCCTTATCATCCTTCTTCTTTTTTTTGTGTCGTTTCAGAAAATATCGAAGTGAAAAATCTCGAAATCTTCCAATCAACCCGATAGAGCCAAAAAAGAGACGTTCAGAGGACTATGACTCCGATGGTGAGGGTGGTTGGCGCATGGTGGAGTATGATAACCCCAATATTTTACAAGTTTTCCTATAAATTGTAGTATGTTTCTATAGTTTTTTAAGCAAATTTATGCACGAAAAGGTACTTTTCCTGTATTTTTAGTGTTTTGAGTCATTTCAAGTTAAACTATGCATTTTGGAGCATTATTGAGCTAATTAGAGCAAAAGCGTGTTTCTGGAAAGGTTCTGAGCATCAGAAAGATCATCTAAGATGAAGACCTTGCTATTGTTGTATTTTGAATAAATTTGGGCAGGAGCTATGGAATTGAGCTAGTTCATATGGAAGTGATTTGACATGATTCGGAGTTGAGGATCAAGAGTTATACAAAATATAGTGAAAACTGGTCCTGGTGGCTCGCGAATGATGGACGTAGGAAGGCTATAACTAATGGACTACGACTTTGGTTTCTATCAAGACTTTAACACGACCAAATTGGATGTCTTACAAGCCATTAGAAGCCCAAAAAGTCATGTGAAAGCCCTTCTACAAGAAGCCAAATTGGAAAGCTCTAAAGGCCAGATATTTACCTAATTGACCTAAGTTGGACAAGCACTATATATATTTGTTTTGGCTTTTGGATTTCGTCGGGTACATTTTTTTAGGGTAGATGAGAAGCATAAGGAGGCAGGGAGGATCCCTTTGGGGTCGTTCCCTTGCCATCTAAAAGACTTCAATTTTCATTCATCGTTTCAACAATAAAACTCGATTTCATCGTTCCTCTCCTATTTCTGATTGATTTAGTGCTTACTTATCTTTGTTGCTGCGTGTTTTACATTTTAATTCTTGAGTAGTTTTTTAGTTAGACAGTAGGTATCAATAAGATCGTGATCATGTTTCTTGTGGGATTCAAATTTATTAGGGTTTTTCATTAAAGTTATCGCCTTTGCTCGTATTCATTTCTATTTACTCTCTAGGTCAATTTGTGAGTAGATCTAAAATAGTTTACATTCCAAAATCTTGTATTACTGCTCAAACTAGTATTTGGTGAACAATTCTATTTAGGCAATGAAAGTGGATCGATCTAGAATTGTAGACAATCAATCATACACACATAGTTAATGCATACTTGTTTTCTACAAGGTCGTTCAGAAGACGTTTTCTCTTGGTTGTTAATTAGTATAGTATCGCAAACCTAGAAAGTTGAGAGTATTTATAATTGGATTTTGTTTTATACCTAAGCTAAACAGTATCCAAAAATAGAACCCTGACATGCTATTTATGTTCTTTATGATTTCTTATTTGACTAACGTTTATCATTCATTGATCTTTTCCTTAGTTTGACATTCTTATTTGTTTCTTTATTTTATTTAAAACCAAAATCCAAACCTTGTTTGTTTCTTCTTAGCTAATTCGAAAGTCGATAGATCCTCAGTGCACTACTCGTCCTTGTGGGATCGATACCTGAAGTATTACAACTACGCTGTGCACTTGTAGATGTGGTGTCGTTTTTTGGGTGAAATTTGACACACATCAAACATTCAGGCGCCGTTGCCGGAGAATTGTTAGTTGTCTAAGGATTCGATCTTGGATTAGTCAAGGAAAATTTTCTTTTCTTCGCTTTTCCTTTTAGTTTTTGGATTTGTTTTTTTTCTACTGATTTTTCTTTTTTTAGATTTTTTCTTTTACTATTCATATTTTCCTTTTATGTATCTTGATTTTCAGGAAATACAACGATGAATCTTATCTTCCTTCAAAATGAGGCCACAAATTCTAGGAGCTAAAACCTTCATGATCATCAACAATACCCATGTCAAAGAGAAGATGAGCTCTACTTTCTAAGAAATCGAGCATGGTTACATTCAGAGAAAGATATATGTCAAACTCAAAAAGAGTATGGTAGATTGTTTGGATTCAACAGTCAACCTACAATTGAAGAGTGTTTTCCAAGTCCTTTACTACTGAATAATCATAATCATCATCATTCACAGCAGCAAGCTTGGGCACAATCTCATGAGAATCGAAAGAACTTCGATAACATGAGTTTTCGAGATTTTCAGCATATTAGTTCATCGTCACAACCACATCCACACGCCTTACCAGCCACGTCCAGAGCATTCTCAAGCTCAGAATCACATTTCAATGGAGTCTCTCAAGTTCACAATTGCAGACTTAGTGGTACATCTCATTGAATATCAAAGAGAAGCGAATGAAACGTTCAAAAGGAAGCTCGGTTGCATGCACTTCCACCTAAGTAAGAAGTTTGGAGACCTTCAATCTAAACTACAGACCCTTGAATACTATCTAAATGCAGTGGAAGAGTCCATCAAGAAAAGAACTTCAGCCCTTTCCGAAGAATATCTTCAAATCGAAGAAACCGAACAAACCGAGGAAAACCGGATTGTGTCATCGAAAGGAAGAATATTCAAGCATCAAAAGGAGCACGTGGAGAATCTTAAGTCTAATGATCTTAATGATATTTTGAATTATGATTTCAAACTAAAAAGGATTAACAATGACTTTCTTATGAAGAACAAGAAGCTAGAAGGCAAAATTGGTGATTTTGCTGTAAAAACCGATGAGATCATCACTTAAACGGGAGATATGAAGCAATTTATCATACTGATGGTGGAAAATATGGACCATGATCCTCATGTACTTCGTTCTTTAGGAGAAAAGCTTGATGGTTTGCACATTTACCATGAAGAATATGAAGAAAAACGTGTAGAGAAGACACTTGTTCATACACGCTTTGAAGATTTATCTCAAGAGCAGCAAGGAAAACGTCAAACCATGATGGTTAAAATTTTGGTTAGCCATGTTTTAACCAAACCATTGGTGTATTACATGCCTTGGATGATGATTCGATGATCTAAGTAACAAAATTGAGCTTAAAAACTCGGTTTGCTCACAAGCAAGAAGAAATTTTCAGAACTGAAATTTGAGTCTTGGAACCATTAGTTGTTGTTATGAATAGGTCTAAATGGATTATAAACCTCATCAATATCATCAAGAAGCCATTCTACTATGCAACATCTCCTCAATCCAATTCAAAATGATTTCAGGGTCTGAAACCAATTCCATGGAATCAATCGGAGTGGAAAACTCTGAAACCCATTCAGATCTTTGTTGAATCATTTGGAATGCAAGGAAAGGGTGTGACAAAACCCTTATTTGTGCAGCCACATTACAAATAACTCAGGGGTCAAGCTAAAGATCTTAAACAAGCGCTTTATTGGAGGCAACCCATATACTTCCGTCCACTATTGATTTTATCTTCATTCTGTTAATTTTTAGGACTTGATCTTAGGATTAATTGGTGTTGTATTTGGTGTTTAAAAATGTTTTAACTTTTTTACAGTTTTTTCGTAGGAAATCACTTTGGAGCTAAATAAAACAGAGAAAATTGCAATAACAACACTATAGGATCGTTCGGACCATCTAAACAATCCCACTAGTCAGCTTCCCTCCGGTCTAGAGACCAAAAAGGGCCACGACCCAGTATCATAGATCAATAGCCTCAACCAACCGTGGCACATAATCACAGCACCGACGGCGTGCATTCTCCTAGCGAAAACCGACCAGATGCTCCGGCCACCCGGTGGCAACTCCAATCTGCCCCGAACCTCTTCACACCTTGAGCACCAGTACACAGACACCTCCACATTGGCTGCGTGCTCCTTTCCATGCCCCGACCGGTGCTAAGCACAATTCGCCTAGACCCGTCCGTTCTATCAATCTCCACCACCGGCCACAAAGCTCTTTTTGATTCCAACCAATCCCAACCACTCCACCAACCAATGCTACCCTTTCCAGAGCTCAATACGACCAGCCAACGCCCACAGACCATGGACAGCCATCCCATACATCCTACCACACTTCCCATGGCCGAAACATGTTATGAAACACATTTTCTTGGCCGGATCAATTCCAGACTCATTGACTTCAACAAAAAGCACCTAATTCATGATAAATGATTCAAATTAAGGTGTTTTATAAGGGTGGGAAGTTCTGGATGTAAGAAAACCCTTGGAGCTTAAAGGATTCTTAAACTGAGCAATATATGCAACTGAGCCAAATAATATCTACCAAATAAGGAATTAACCAAAAAATTTCCAGTAATTTATAAATGTCATAAAGAGTATTTGAAGATGTTAATTCACTCATAAACACACTAAGACTCAAAGGCGAGGCTATGAAGACGAAATTGCAAAAAGTTGGATCATAAAGGAACTTTGAGAAGGAGTACTAGTTTAATTCAATATCAAAGTGAATTGTGACAAGAATGAGAAGTATTTTGAGGCTACAATAGATTCGATCAAGGCAGTGTGGTTCTTCAATCATATTCAAAGACTAAAAAATGCAATCGAATGGATGAGGAAGGCAATCGGAGAATCTCAAAAGAAATCTATGGTAAACCAACTGTCACTCCTAAGCAGTTTCATCAAATACATTCAAAAAAATGTGACTACTTGGCTGCCATAGATGATCACATGACTTCGGCTCAATGGGGGCATACAACCGACAACTCGTTTTATTCCAAACCCTAATCTAGGAGTTGAACAAAGTATTACCATTGAAGACACATAGAAAAAGTGAGAAAAATATAAAGAACTACCAAAAAGTTTTTGGAGGCGCTCACATTTCATTTCGGACGACCCAGTTGGCCAGAAACCGAAGAAAACTCGGCCAAAGCCAAAACAAGCTCCCCTAAGCAAACCAAGATGTCATATTTGAAGATTGACCATTAATTAGCATATGAAGAAGGAATTTGTCTTGAAAAATCAGCCCTAGAACAATAAGAATCACAAACAGGCTGATTTCTCACCAAAACGAGCCAAACCGAGCTTTCAGGAGACCAAACTTGTCCAAATCATATAAGGTACGAGCACTAGTCACATATGGCTGAATCTCTCTCCATAATTTCGACCAGTATCTAAGTGATTCCTATTCCTTATCTTTTCCTTTAGCTTTTCAGTACCTTTCTCGCTAAATTTTACACAGGGACGATGTAAGTTAAATCCAGGGGATTTCTACTATTACTAGTGCTTCTTTCTCTTTGTTTTCGATTCTTTTTCTTTTGTTTTGGTTGTTTTAAAAAATTTCAATACCAAAACTAGTCCGGAAACAAACTTAACTTTGACCTAAACATGTGATTAATGACTAGTGTCCCTAGTGCCAGTGTTTGACTGCAGTTTACCGAACATAATAACCTAAATGGATCAGCTAACCGAGACACCATATCACTTGATATGCGGGTAATCCTTAGCTACTTAAACATTTAATGAACTTAATTTTCTCTTCTTGGGGCTTGGTATACATTGAAAGAGAATCCTCTTCGGTCCTGACAAAATTAAGTTTATGGTTCCCCTCTTTCTTGTTTGATAAAAATCTTCAAAAAGATGCTTATGGTTATTGTAAATTCTGAACCAATAAAATCCGAATGTATTTAAAAGAAAAAAAAGAGATCAATAAAAAAAATGATACCCTAGAAAAGTAGAAAAAAATCGATTCTCAGAGGCTGATAAAAAAAAATGATACACTGGAAAAATAGGAAAAAAACAGCCTTTAAAAATCATTTAAAAGTGAATAAGGAAGAAGAAATGAATCGATTGTAGACTGAAATTTTTTAGGATCTTGTTTGAGTTGAGTCTATCTGTTCTTTGATCGATACTTCCTCGAAGAGACCACACACTGTAGATTTTAAGGAGTAGTGATTGAGATTCTGGATCCCTCTTGTTAATTGTGGCTTGAATGGGGGACGTTGCTAAAACTTGTGGTGAATACGAGGGGTTCTACCCAAATCTCAAAGCAGGTGTTAGTGGATTTCATTAGTGTAAGTTGCCAATAATTTCAAGGTCCAAGTACACATGCATGTTTTCAGACCTCTTCTCTATTCATCATTGTTTCTTAGCTCGAGGGCGAGCTAAAAGCTAACTCCGGGGGGATTGGTACCACCAATATTTCAACATGTTTTCTTAGTGTTTTTAGAAATTGTATACATAAAAAGGTAGTTTTCTAGTATTTCTAGTGTTTTAAGTCATTTCAGGTTAAACTATGTATTTTGGAGCATTATGAAGCTAATTTGAGTAGGAGCTAGTTTTTGGAAAGTTTTTTCGGCATCAGAAAGATCATCCTATATGAAGGCCTTGTTACCACTTTTTTTTGATGAAATTTGGTTTGAAGCTAGGGAATTAAGCTAGAGTTCATATGGAACTTAATTGATATGATTCGGAGTTAAGCATTAAGAGTTATACAAAATATACTAAAGACTGGTCCTACTAGCTCGCGAATGATGGATGCGGATGAAGGTTATAACTAATAGAATACGACTTTGGTTTCTATCAAGAATTTAACACGACCAAATTGGATGCCTTACAAGCTATTACGAGCCCAAGAAGTCAAGTGAAAACCCTTTTATAAGAAGTCAAATTGGAAGGCTCTAAAGATATGATTTTAACCTAATTGACCTAAGTTGGACCAGCACTATATATATATATATATATATATATATATATATATTTGTTTTTAGCTTTTGGATTTCGTAAAGTTACATTGTTTAAGAGTAGATTAGAAGCTCAAGGAGACAGGGACAAGCCCTTTGGGGTCGTGCCCTTGCCATCTCAAGAACTTCAACTTTTTGTCATTGTTTCAGCAATAAAACTTGGTTTCATCATTCCTGTCATATCTCTGATTGATTTAATGCTTACTTATCTTTGTTGGTACATGTTTTATATGTTCATTATAGAGTATTTTGTTAGTTAGACGGTAGGTATCAATGAGTTTGTGATCATGTTTGTTAAGGGATTCAAATCTATTAGGGTTTATCATTAACGTTATCGCCTTTGCTCGTATTCATTGCTATTTACTCTCTAGGCTAGTTTGTGGGTAGATATAAAGTATTTTGCATTCCAAAAGCTTGTATTACTGCTGGAAATATTATTTTGTGAGCAATTTTACATAAGCAACGAAAGTAGATCGATCTAGAATTGTGGATAATTAATAATACACACATAGTTAATGCATACTTGTCTTCTAAAAGACCGTTCAAAAGACGTTTTCCATTGGTTTTTCATTTGTATAGAGTCTCAAACCTCAAAAGTTGAGAGGATTTATAACTGGATTGTATTCTATACCTAAGCTAAACAATACCCAAAAATAGAATCCTTGCATGCTAGTTTATGTTCTCTACGATTTCCTATGTGTCTAACGTTCATCATTTGTTGATCTTTTCCTTAGTTTTACATTCTTATTTGTTTCTTTATTTTATTTAAAACAAAAAAATCTTCTTTTTTTCTTCTTAGATAATTCAAAAGTCCATAGATCCTTAGTATACAACTCGTCTTTGTGGGATCGATAACTGAAGTATTAAAACTACGCTATTCACTTGCAGTTGTTGTGTCATTTTTGGGCGAAAATTGACACACATCAGAGTATAATCTATCAATGTGCAGGCCGGAAGGAGCGTTGAACCCTCTGTTTCCCTCTCAGAGGCATGGAACAACGGCGCCTTCGGGAGAACTTGCTTTTCTTCGTGATCGGGCCTTATCAGCTCTGAGGGAAAGGTGTTTTCCCAGGATGGTAACTACTTCTGCCATCTTGATATCTCCTTCGCGTTTGCGAAAGTTCACGCGGACATGCTGAAGGTAAGGTTTTGAGCGTCTTATGTCATTTTGTCATTAAATAGTAGTTGTAGGTCTTGATGATGTTTGTCTTTATGATTTTGAACAGATGATGTCTCTCAATCATCACATTCAGAGTTTCGTGATTCCTAGTGTGGGTGAGCCAAGTAGAAGGGAGGGCCCTAGCCAAGGAGAGCTGACCCGAAGGTAGCGTGTTGAGCTAGTTGCCCCCAAGAATGTTGTGTAGTCGCTAGATTCAGAGCTGGTCGAGTCGGGCTCAGAGCTCAAGGTGGCGTTACTGGCTTCTCACGTGGAGCAGCTAGAGGCAAAGAAGGTGGAACTCCAACGGCAAATTGCAAACTTGGAGAAGATTCTCGGCCTGCATCCCAACGAGATGGATATGGCTATCAATGCTGCCAAGGTGAAGGCTTACTGGTTCCTTATGAGAGAGTTGTATATGGAGAAGACCAATGCCTAGAACCCTATGCGAGAGTAGAAGAGGTACAAACTCATAGAGGAGTACGAGGCGTCGCTGCTTGGGTTACTAGCGTCGGACTTTAGGGATGACATCCCTCTGATTAAACCAGGGGCAAAGCCTACGGCATAGCCAACGTATAGAGAAGGGGTCTCTATTAGGGAACCCTTTTGTCCTATTGGAGACAACCAGAGGTCGGGTCCTAGGCAGAGGGTGGCAACCAAAGACAAAGGCAAGAAAATCGCAATCCAAGATTCTTCGTCTGATGATGATGATTAGCTCTGGAGCAAGGCGCAGAGGCACCGCCAATATCCGCATTGAGAAGTTCACCCTCCTAGTTAGCTGCTTGCAGAACTTCTAGGGTATGGTGTGGAAACAACTGAGTCTGGTGAAGCATTTATTATGTGTATGCTTTTCATATGTGTTTAGCCCTCCCTTTTCCTTGGGATGTTTACTCGTAAACTTAGCTTTAACACTTGATGTAAAGTAATTTGAGTCTTGGCCTTATAATTTGAATGAATATTTTTTATTCGTTACATCTCTGCTTTTTGTTTAATACAATATGCAATTGTGGTGGAGTCCTCTATGACAAACATTAAAATTATTAGTAGCGTCTTGCCTTGGTTCATGACCAAGGCAAAGAGAGAATTTATATTTAAATGTAAAGTGTAAAATAGTTGGAGAGACTTTCCTTGTATTGAGCATGAGTCTGATAAAGATGGGCTTGAAACTTGATAAGGATGTAAAGCTTTTGCTTGCCCCTTGACCAAGGTTTGCCAAGGATATACACAACTGTAATCCTTTTCGTGGGTCGTCTCGTTTTCATTTACCCCTTTTTGACAAAGGTTTGCCAAGGATGTTCATCAACATGGTCATTTGTGTGGGTTTTCCAGCTTCCCTTAGCACTTAGTCAAGGTTAAATGTGAGAATTGATGACTGTAACCGAGATGTAGATGTTTTACCTTAGTATTTTGGTTTTTTTTCGAAAGAGGCGTGCTCCTTAACCCTTGGCTTGGTCATTGGAAATTTTCCTTTGTTTGTGACCTGAGTCATCTTTCCTGAAGAGATCAAAAGATTTTTGAGACTGTGGCCATTGCATTAGTTAGGTGCATGGCCATAATGTGACTGTAGTCAGAGCACATGTGGGCATATTGCCTTGGTATGACTGTGGTCAAGCACATGTCGTTAGTCTGAGCTATGACTAGAGCTAGTTGGATGACCGGAGTCATGCTGTGAAAGTAGGTGTTGGGGTCAAAAACGGCCACGACAAAATCAATGCCTAAAATGCACCATGAAAATGTTGTCTCTTTTTTGGAAATAAAGAATATAAGGAAACTATCAAATCCGACCAAACACCTAAACTCCGCGTCCAGTCGACCGTAGGCCGTTACTCCGCGTAGTCTAGTCACCCGCGAGCAACTACACATAGATAGTATTGAAATCGACGTCCGAGACTTCCGAATAACTCCCGCAAGATCTTGAGAGACAAGTTTCGGGGCGATAAACAATCACCGTAAATATCGGATAACCGTATTGCTCCCGAGACACAAGAAAGGTCTAGTCTCCCACGGGCGACAAGACTCTCGACAAAGTCTAGTCGCCCGTGGGGGACTAGACACATACAATGTCTAGTCGCCCATGGGCTACTAGACACGTACAATGTCTAGTCGCCCGTGGGCGACTAGACCGTGTCCTCGATCTGCAACACTCTCTCCTCCGAATCTTTACTTGACTATCTCTATTTTCATCTCGATCGAAATTTCCGATAAAGTTTCGCGATAACTTTTATTAAAACTTTTTCCTTTTGTAAAGACATCGTATCGATCGTATAAAATAATAAGAGCTAACTCGAAATCAACGCCCCAGAATCCCGAATAACTTCAAAGAGATATCGTTATACCAGTTTCGAGGTGATAAGAATTCATCGTAATCATCAGATAATCGCATCTTTTCGAAGACACGAGGAAGGTCTGGTTGCTAGTGGGCGACTTGACTCTTTCCGAAAGTCTAGTCGCCCATGGGCGGCTAGACACGGACCACGTCTAGGCGCCCACGGGCGACTACACTCTTACAAAAGTCTAGTCGCCCATGGGCGACTAGACTCCTATGAAATTCTACTTCATGGGCGACTAGACATAGACCATGTCTAGTCACCCATGTGCGATTAGACTCTTACGAAAGTCTAGTCTCTCATGGGCGACAATAAACGGACCATGTCTAGTCTCCCATGGGCGACTAGACACAGACCATGTCTACTCGCCCATGGGTGACTCGACTCTCACGAAATTCTAGTCGCCCATGGGAGAGAAGACACGAACCATGTCTAGTCGCCCACGGGCGACTAGACTCGTGCCAAAGTCTAGTCGCCCATGGGCGACTAGACACGAGCCAGGTCTATTCGCCCATGGGCGACTAGACACAAACCATGTCTAGTCGCCCATGGGCGACTAGACACAAACCATGTCTAGTCGCCGATGGATGACTAGACTCGTACCAAAGTCTTGGTCCCCATGGACAATAAGACACGAACCATGTCTAGTCGCCCATGGGCGACTTGACTCGTGCCAAAGTCGAGTCGCCCAATGTTGACTGGACCACGTCCTCTCGATTGTCTTCTCTTCTAAATCTCGGTTTGATTATCTCTTGTTTCATATCGATTGGAGTTTCCGTTAAAGTTTCGCGACAATAATCGTAAGACTTGTTTTTTCGTAAAAACTTTGTATCGATCGTATAAAACGATAACAGTTAATTTGAACACCGATATTATCTTAGCTATATGACTGGTCGTATCGTTTCGCCAAACCATCATTGCGTAATCGTATGAAGAATGATTTCTCCAAAAGAAATCGTAAAAATCACTTAGTCGCAAAACGGCCCAGGAAGGCCCAAAACGCGATAAAAGTCCACTTACGATTCTAGACGAGAATGGGCCCAAGTACGTCAACGATTTACCCGAGTTCCGCAAAAGATAAATGGAAAACGCGATAAAGTCATGTTCAGAAATGGAAAATCGAGAAGATAAGGAATATTCTCGAAAAAGGATTATTCCTGTGGAAGGATATACTCGAATCTAGGGCAAAAAAGGAAAGGGGACTGACCTACGAAGGCATATATAAGAGAGGCCAAGGAGAAAAACGAGGGACACAAAATCTTCTTCAAAATTCACACTTAGAGCAATTAGGTTTATTTTTCATTTTTGTTAGCGAGCTGCGTCTTAACTAGGTTATAGCTAAGATACTCGCTGACAGCTCTCGCGGCCACGGCTTATCACCTGTTGTAACGCTCAACGCAGATTCGAAATAAGATCTCTATTGCTCTACTTTGATTTTTGCCTCTCTTTTACTTTGATTTCGTCATCTGTTATTTTGTACTTTGATCTGTCGTTGTTTGATTTAGCAGAAATTCGGGAGCTCAAGGAAAGTTAGGGTTTCCTGTTTTTCTTTCGATTACGAAAATTGACAGTGCGAATTTCGGTTCCCACAGTTTGGCGCTAGAAGGAGGGTACTTCGGATTCTTTCACGCCAAATCACGGATCGATCGAGAAACGATATGTCTAGACTAACAGACGATGTTGTCGTCTCTTTCAAGGATAAAGCAACGGCCGATCAGGCCAACCCTCACAACAATCTCCTTATTAACAAATTGACGATTCAAAATATTGATGTCGCGAGAATATTGGTCGACACTAAATGTTCGGCTGATATTATCTTTAAAGATACTCTCGAGAGGATGGAAATCAAACTCTCTGCAATCACAGGAAGTCCGAGTCTAATGATAGGCCTCTTAGGAAAACCTACTATGACCCTCGGCTCGATTAACCTTACGGTTAAAGCTAGGAGCGTAGGAAAAATCGTGGCCAAAGTAGCGGGAGCATTAGTGACAAAGGGCCTCCATACACTCTTCAATCAAGTTATCAAATATGGACATCATGCATCTTTGAAAAGTAGCGGGAGCATTGCATAAACCGGAAGGCATTCTCCTATAAGCATATATACTATAAGGGCAAGTAAAGGTGATTTTCTCTTTGTCCTTAGAGTGAATCGGGATTTGGAACAAACCGAAATAACCGTCTAAAAAGCAATAGTATGATCGATTTGCTAATCTTTCCAACATTTGGTCAATGAAAGGTAATGGGAAGTGGTCTTTCCTAGTCGATGCATTTAACTTTCTATAGTGATGTGATAATGGACAACGACCATGAGGTCTCGGAGCACGCGGACGAACAACTTGAATCCGAGGAACCCGTAGCCAAGGAGCACTTGGATCCAGAAAACGCCTTAGGCGAATCATTCGGTGCCATGACCCGATCTAAGACGCACCGGCTCAACCGTGCCGTCGAAGTACTTATCCAAAAGGATTCGAGCAGCTTAGCGAGTGCGCATTCGATCCCATTGGTCATAATTCAAGCCTCCAAAAGCCGTCATTAATGAAGGTATAGGGTCTTGTGCTCTTTTTCCCTTCTCTCGGTTTTTTCCCACCGGGTTTTCCTGAGAAATTTTTTAACGAGGCAAGTCCCGAGACTATTTCCCGAGCCCATTAGTGACATAGGGCCTACGTTTTAAACCAAGAAGACTAATAAAGTGTTGCACAATGCATGGCGAATTTGTTGTAGTCTTTCTTGGAACTTGTAATTTTATTTAATGCTTTTCATTTAAAGAGGATGCTTCCTACCTAACTCTTTTCCTATATAAGGAGCACTCCTCTCTTCATTTGTAATCATCCAACTTTCAATCAACTTTCTCTCTCTTTAGTTTATCTCTCTTGAATCAAAAGAAACTTAGTACTTTAGAAATTTATTCCTTAGTAAATCTAAGTCGAAAGTCCGAGAGCTTTTCCGACACTCTTCGGAAGCTTCAATCAATCCACGCATCGTCGTTTGGGATCATGCTCTCGCCGTCACGAGTAATATATTCGATTTACTTCGTGTTCGAGTTCTTCTGAGAATTGACCATTCGGCCTCTGCCTCGTTCCATCTAATTCGAACGTCCGATCCCCATCCAACGTCCGTTCCTCCATGCATCCCGTCTAATTCCACATCCGAACTTACGAAAAGCAACAAGCTTAATATGCCAAAGGGAAGTAACAATCAAACCTTACTCTTTATGATTTAAGAGTCGACCCTGAATCGTAATGCGCAAAGGCAGGCTATGCCTAGCACGATTGAACATCTCTTGCAGGAATTCCAAGATGATTCAACCAAAGGGTGCCCCGAAAGATTGCCGGACGAAATCGGTTTTCCACCGATTCCAAAGCAAAGGACCCGAGGTAATTATCTCGACTCCAAAAATAGAATGAAGCCTAATTTGCTTTCTTTGGACACATGTCAAGCTATTTTCAAAGCTAATATATCTAAAAGGGAAGATTATGATGATAATCCGAGCATTCCTAAAGAATCCTTGGCCGAATTAGAGCCACAACCACCGAATCACGAAAGCTGTCCAGGAAACAGTTTTGATATACTAGCACTCCGGGAAGTATATCTCTCCGACCATAAAAATTTAAGCCACGAACTCAATTTTTCTGGACCGCTAACACATCGGAGCATCACGAAGAATTGGAATCAATGCCACAGCAACTAAGACCCGATAGTTATGGATTTTACAATCCGGGAAAATCTGGATTTTCGCAATCTGGACCTATGCACACTTTATACGCTATTCCGACCAGACCCGAAGGAATCAAGCTATGATCAAACATGTTCCAGATTTGTAAGCCATCAGGGAACAACTACGAACCAGTTTTGGACAAAAATAAATTTGGAGCAGAAAGTTATCAACTCTGCAAACCGATCGATCCTACGCTCGCCTATTTTGAACTTTCCAAGTCTAGAACAATGCAAGCCTACATATGGCAACCATGAAAGTTTGAACAAGCTAAGGTAAGGGTTTATGAGCTACACAATTTCCTTATTCTTCATCACACAGATATGATTCGCTTGTCCTTTTCTGAAGCGCCCAATGCAGGTTTAATGATAACTATGAAGCACACGAAAGTAATATGAAGGAAGGACGAAGAAAAACGAACGAAGCCACCTTATTTGAACAAGGATAATCATCAAGCCATCAACTACTTCCAGCCATTCAAAGAAGGCCCATCCGATTCGAATCTCAAACTGAATCTGAGCATGAACATTTCCGGGATAAGACTTTTACTTTATGATTATTTTGATTGTTCTATTTTTCTCTTTGCAGGATATGCTGATTTAAAGAGAGCTTTAAGTGAATCCAAGCTCATACCAAATATGGACGAGCCGTTCAGGATCACTAAGAAAATCAACTATAACGCCCACGAACTCGATCTTCAAGGTAAGTATACCGTGAGTTCAAATTTCTATGCTACTAACTTACTCCCTTTTCGTGCAGAAGTTTCCGACGATTCCGATTTGAGGAAAAATCGTTTTTAATTGGGAGGGGATGATGTGATAATGGCCAAAGACCATGAGGTCTTGGAGCATGCGGATGAACAACTTGAACCCGAGGAACCCGTAGCCGAGGAGTAGCTGGATCCATAAAACGCCTTAGGTGAATCATCCGGTCCCATGACTCGATCCAAGACGCAACGGCTCAACTGGGCCGTCCAAGTACTTATCCGTAAGGATCCGGGCAGCTTAGTGAGTGCTTATCCGATCACATTGGTCGTGATTCAAACCTCCAAAAGCTGTCATTAATGGAGGTGTCGAGTCTTGCACTTTTTTTCTTTTCTCTCGGTTTTGTCCCACAGGGTTTTCCGAGAAAATTTTTTAACGAGGCAAGTCCCAAGACTATTTCCTGAACCCATTAATGACAAATAGTCCATTTTATAAAGACCAAGAAGAGTAATAAAGTGTCGCTCAATGCTTGGCGAACTAGTTGTAGTCTTTCTTGGAACTTGTAATTTTATTTAATGATTTTCATTTAAATAGGGTGCTTCCTACCAAACACTTTTCTTATGTAAGGAACACTCCTCTCTTCATTTGTAATCATCCAACTTTCAATCAATTTTCTCTCTCTTTTATTTCTCTCTCTAGAATCAAAAGAAATTTAGTACTTTAGGAATTTCTTCCTTAGTAATTCTAAGTCGAAAGTCCGAGAGCTTTTCCACAACTCTTCGGAAGTTTCAATCAATCCACACATCGTCGTTCGGGATCATCCTCTCGTCGTCACAAGTAATATCTTCGATTTACTTCGTGTTCAGTTTCTTGCGAGAACTGACCGTTCGGCCTCTGCCTCGTTGCATCTCATCCGAATGTTTGTTCCCCATTCGAACGTCCATTTCTCCACGCATCCATCCATCCGACCGTTCGTACACCCATATCCAAATGTGCCTATCCCTTAAACTGTCCAAGTCTTCCGCTATAATCCTTTCAACCATCAAGATGAGAAGCGCATCCTAAGAGTCGATCCTTTGTCCCGACGAGGATCACATCATATAGTCTACACACATCCTATACCCCGTTATAGTTCTAGTAGGGATTAGCTCATCTTTATCATTCTTAACTATTGGAACCCCTCCTTTCTTAGGCACAACATGCACGGGAGAGACCCACGTGTTATCCAAGATCAGATATATTATGTTTGCCTCGAGGAATTTCAAGATTTCCTTGCGGACTACATCTTTTAGGTTAGGGTTAAGCCTTCTTTGGGGTTCAATTGAGGTCTTAGACTCATCTTATAAATGAATCATATGCATGCACAAAGATTGGGGGATACCCTTGATATCATCTAGTGAGTAATCTATCGCTTTTCTATACTTTCTTAATTAATTCAATAGCAATTCGGTCTCACTTTCATTTAGGCTATCATTTATGATCACAGGGTAAGTAGAATTAGGACCGAGAAACGCGTACCTTAGCCTTTTGGAAGTGGTTTCAAATCCACCTTAGGTTCCTTAAGCTCACTCCAATCAAAATCTTCCTTGTCCTTGTCCTGCTCTTCCTCTGTTCTTGGTTCATCTTTTCCTAGCTTCAATGCTAGTACTTCACTTGGTTCCATTGGTTGAGCATCTAGTAATCTTTTGTATTTCATGGCTTCATTTGAGAGTATTGCTTTTGATCCCTTTTCATAGATTAAGGCTACTTCCAAGCCATTTTCCAGGTATAGCTCTTCTAGTTTTTCGGCGAAATCATCATCAAGACATTCAATGGAGAAGGCGGTTCCATCGATAGTTGGCTTTTTCATAACATCTAAGATGTTAAAATTCAATATCAAGTCTCCAAGGTGAAGATCTATCTTTCCTCCCCTTACATCAATTATGGCTCCCGCGGTTGAAAGAAAAGGTCTTCCAAGAATGATAGGACTCAAGAGTTCTTTATCCATCTCCGAGACAACAAAATCCATTAGAACCTCGCAATTCCCAATCATTAATGTCAAATCTTCAAGAATACCATGTGGAAATCGAATAGATCTATCCGCTAATATCAATAGGATCCTTGATGCCCTATACTTCATGTAACCAATCTTCTTAGAGACCGTCAAGGGCATTAGGCTTACACTCCCTCCTAAATCAACTAAACATTTTCCAAAGGTCATATGCCTCACAGTACAAGGCAAAGTAAAACTTTTGGGTCTCTTCTCTTGGTGGGAAGTTTGTTTTGAATGATATCACTACATTCATGAGTCTCAACTTCCATGAGGGAGTTGATTCTCTTCTTCTTTGTGATTATATACTTTAACACCTTGTTCACTATGGGGTTATCTTGGCACCACTCCATGAACGATATGGTTACCACTAGTCCTCCCATATGATCTTTTATCTTTTGGTACCTAGCCGCCATAATTTGCTTTTTAATTCTTCCCGGAAATGGAAGATTGAACTCATCAATAGGAAAATTAGTGTCGGCGGGTATGTAATCCTTTTTCTTCTTCTGGTGTGGAGGAAGTTTTTCCTTGGGCTTCTCCTCTTGAATCTTAGGTGCCTCTTTAGGTGCTTCTTCCTTCTCTGTTTCTTCTTCATTCTCATCTTTCTCTTCTTCATCAAGCGGTATTTGATCATTTTCAATCTCTTCTAACTCGATGTCATTCTTTTTAGGCTCGATCTTTTGAGTCCTCGGAGGTAATTGCCTTCCGCTTCTTAAATTCATGGCGTGACAAAGTTCCTTCAGGTTAACCTCACACTTACCGAGTAGACTACCTTTTGAAACTAAAGTTTAGAAGCTTGTTCCGCTATTTGGTGCTCTATATCCTTCACATAGTTAGCAAGATGATTATACTTCTCCGATAACTCCACGTAGTTCCCATGGGTTTTGTGGTCTAACGCATCTGATCTATTGTTCAAGTCCCTAATAATCTCTGCATTTCCAACCACAACCTCTTTTATTAAGGAATGCATCTCTTATACTATAGTGTTGGTAGATGTCTTTGGAGCAGTTGGTGTCGTAGGAGTATATTCTCCTAGACCTGTTCTAGGCGATGAACCTTGTGAATAGCGCTCATAGTAGCTTTCTTGAATGAAACTCACCTCCTCTTGTTGATTAAAGAATCTTGCGTCTATCCTAAACTTTTTCTTCTTTGGCTTGAGGATCGCTTTTGCTATCTCATGAATCTTTCTGTTCAATTCCTCAAGGCGTTTATCTTCAATCTTGGGTGTAAAACCAAAGCTCTCTTCTCCGACATAATTATTGGCCAAATTCTTGACCAACTTCTCTCTTTGAGCTGTTGTCAAAATTGCAAAATTTCCATTGCTTGCCGTATTCATAGCAAACCGAAAGTGTTGAGGAACTCTCCTATGGAAAATTCTTAGTAGACTTCCTTGAGTGAATCAATGGTGAGGCCAATTCCTCACATATCCATTAAACCTTTGCCAAGCTTCATCGAGCGTCTCGTCAATCCCTTGCTCGAAGTTAGCAATGTTATTCTTGAAGTTTGTAGTCTTTCTATGCGAGTAGAATTGTCCAAGGAATCTCCTTTTGCATTGATCCGAAGTGGTTACAGAAGAACTAACCACGATATTCTCCCATTGTGAAGTCTTATCCCCCAATGAGAAAGAAAAGAGAGATAGCTTCACATAATCTCCGGGAGTTCCTTGAATCTTAGTTGTATCGCATAGTCTTTCGAAGTTGTCAAGGTGTTCGATGGGATTTTCCATGTCCAAACCAAAAACTTTTACGTTGTGGAACATGTTGATGAGGCTAGAGTTGATCTCGTGATGGGTCATATCCCTTGGTGGGTGTTTTATTCCCATTCTAGTTTTGCTCGTGATTGGTGTATCAAAGTCACAAATAGTCTCCTCATATGCTCCCATTCTGCCAACTTCTTCTTGAAATTGGTGATACATCATCCTTGCAACAAAGCACAAAAAAATAAAACGAAAATAGTTAAATAACTTGAAAAGTAAAGCTTAGTCTCAAACTTAAATGAAATCGCAAAGAAAATCTTAATCTAGCAATCGTGCTCTCCAGCAACGGCGCCAAAAACCTTTGTGCGCTAGAAAACGAACAACGAAGCTTTGAATTTATAAGCTCGTTTTCTAACAATCACACAATCCGCAAGTGCACGAATATGTTATTGTAGTACTTGGGGGTCGAACCACAAGGAGCAACTTACTTAACTAGATGGATTTAAGCATTGGGAATACACATTCGAGTCTAATCTAAGAAAATAAGGAAGACTTGGGTTTGTTTCTGGTTTTCTTAAGATACTATAAATGAAAGCAAGACAAAAAATTAAACAACTTAAATAAAGGCAATAGACTTAAATAAAGAAAGCAAACATAAACTTAAACGTGAAAACTTGAAATAAACTCTAAATTAATATGATGGACCAAGGGATGTTGTAATGGATCCACTTAGTTAGATGGCAATAGAGGTGTTAGATAAATCTATTAAGCGCAAATCCACGACCAAAGGCAATACTAGCCTAATCCACTCTCATGGCAAAAGGCCATTTCCTTATCAATCGCATTCGCTCAACTCTCGTTTGTTGCAAATGATAAATCAATTAGGAATCATTAAGAGCCAGTCCATATAGTCACTAATCAATCTAGCAAACAACTCTCATTGGCTAGATTGAAATAGCAAGTATTTGGTTCTCCTAGATATTTCATCGAACATCTCTCGAGCGAGAAATGTCTACAAATCTAGATCTTGGTTAGCTACTCTAAAACCTATCATTAAGCTCACCAAATCCTTTGGAAACCTAAGATTAGCCATCCTTAACACCCATATTACAACCTAATCAAAGTAGATTTCAACACCTGTGGATCCATCAAAAGAGACTACTCACACATACTATAGAGAAAGAGAAGAGATGAAGAAATAGATACATATTTCAATAGATAAATGTGGGTTCTTGATTCCTTAATAAAAATTAGAAAGAGAGACTCTTGATCTTAAGAATCAAGAGAAAAGACACGAAAAATCCAAACTTTGTCTTAGAAATATGTAGAAAAAGAGTTGACATATAATATTAGGTTTAGGCGGTATTTGTAGGTGAGGAAGAGCCAATTTTTGCGTCAAGGTGTGCTGCTGTCGCCCAAAGGTGTGTTGATGTCGACCTTGAGGTTGATAGTAGCTCACCATGGGTAGCAGAGCCTCCAACCAAGGCCACTGTCGACCCAAAGTGGGCTGCTGTCAACCTTGAGGTCGACAGCTTCTCACTTACGCAGCTTGTGGCTTCTTCCTTCCTCATTTGTTTACCTCTTTCGATCCCATTTTCTCCCATTGGTTCTAGCCTTTGAATTCCCTTGATTCTTTGTTTTTTTAGCCTCTAGAATCAAAGGTTGTACCTACAGATGAAAAAGAATGTAATGCAAAGACGAAAAATCTAAACTAGACTCAACTTATATACAAGATGAATTTTAACATTTAAATGCAATATTTACATCCTAAATGCAACCAAAACGTTAAAGAAATGAGCTTTTAAAATGCATGAAAACATATGCACATCAGGTAGCCACAAAAGTTTCACTTTACATCATCAATTCATTCATATTCCGGTTATATCTCTTCCTCTTTTCTTTGATTTTTATGAGTGTTTGTTATTCTGGATGGTTTCGTGTTTACATGATGTTATATGATTAATTTGCATATTAACCAATATGAAGAAAAGAGTTTATGAGCTTTTTTGAATTGAATCCAAATATTGAGTACGTTTTATCATATATATTTTCATCTTTGGTTAGATTTAATGGTATTCACCTTTTGTGAAGAATCAATCTTGTACACTAATTCATGCATGTTTAATTTCTATAATAACCATGCAAAATTCGAGTATATTGGTTGTATAAGTATAATGACATGAGCTTCGAAAGTAGGACAGATATATATTCGTGATTTTGTTCTAAATCTAAGCTTTAATCCACTAATCCAAATGCATCTTGTTTCCTAATGCTCTCTAATTTTTCTATTTGCATGATAGATGTCTTTCATTGATTTATCCGCATGTATGCTAGAACCAGAACCAAAATCATGCATTATTACTTCCTAACTTAACACAACAATCTACAGGTTCTTAGCGCACTACAAATACTCGTAGATTTGTTGAGGGTTTGACTCTCACCTATTTTCAAATTTCCCTCCTTAATTGGAGTTGTGTTAATTATTGGCCTAATCGCAATGGTATATTTTAATATCCTCTGTTTACTCAAGGTTTTTTTTTCACACTTCTCTTCCTTCCCCTATCTAATATTTCTTTTTCTTTAAGTGACTGCCTAAATTCATGATTACCTTGATTATGAATTCTTTAAAAAAAAGTCTCATAATATTGCTCTCTTTATGGTACATATCAATTTTCACTAATTGATCTTCTACCCATGTAACTTTTCCAATGGTGGTTGAGAATCATCAGACGACAAAGATCTCTCTCCCTAATGGTGGATCAACTTAGTTTGGTGCTTACCGTAATTTATTTGGAAGACGACGAACAGATCGAGTTGCCCCGATAGTCCTTGGTTCCAATTGTTATGTGATAACTCTATTAGTTTGGTGGGTAAATGGCCTAAACCGGAAGCCCAATCTATGGCCAAGATGATTAAAAAAATGTCTGGATTATGGCGATTCTAAGGGGATAGCTCTATCCCAGGATAGACTCCAAATCATATTTCAACTTGAATAACATATCAAAACCGTCGTGAACTGATTCGTCAACAATTGGGCAATGATTCTAGAGCGATGGACAAATTATCCACCTTAGGACTACCTTCTATATATGGATATATGGATAATAATAAGTAATATCCCCTGACCTTATTTTTCCATCTACATAATCAAGTGGCTTGGTGGCGCGATCGGTAGAGTAGATGAAATAAAACATGACCCTAATGCCTTGCAAAAAAAACAATTTGTGTCAGAGTCAAGATACATTTTTATATAACAAGACCCTCTGTGAAATCTAAGATCTTAATCTGCCGAAACGGAGAAGTTGTGGTGATTAACTATAAGTATGAGAGAATCAGGAAGAGGTGTTTTCACTGTTTTAGACTAACACATGAAAAGAAACAGTGTTTGCTATTGAAGAATCCTCACGGTGATAGTCTCCCTCTTTCCTAGACTAAATTATAGGCTGGTGGATATACATCCCTAAAGAAAGCAATCGAAATAAAAAGTATTGACCTACTCAATAAACCTCTCATGGTTTCTCATCACTATTTTTTAACTTATCAATAGATGAACGAAGAATAGCATTACAATACATCTCTCGTTCTGATCCAACAGAGCGAATGGTGTGCATTGAACATGTACAACAGTCGGTAGATGATGAAAAGGAAAGTCCCTCTAATCGTCAACCAAGGATAACGTTACAAGCAAGTAAAAGCACTGTAAGAGTATTCGATTTTGAACCCCAAGGCAACCAACTGCAACAGAGGAGTACTAGTGACGATAAACATGATTTCACAGAAAAAGGCCAGATTTCTAAGTTCGACAATGAAGAAGGAGTGTCATCAAAACATAGTTTCTTTTCTCCTTTGACGGAATGGAAGAATGGGCTTTCAGATTGGCTCTTTATCTAAATGTCATTTGTCTGGATCCTCTGCTCCTCCTCCTTCTATTTATTTTCGAAAACTAGTAAGAAGAAATCAGTCTTTGCTTAATCAAAAATCCTTGAGATTGTTTATCTATTCTTAGAGATTAATATAAAGAATTCGTTGGTGAGTGATATCCAACTCGTTGGTACGTAACATCCAACTTTCCGATCAGATCATTGTGCATGATATACATGTTCTGTTCGTGATGTATCAAAGGATTTCCGCAACCTTTTTGTGACCAATCGACTCCCCCAGTGCGTGTGAAGCTTTCTGGTTTTGCACAGCCATATCTATTCAAACCCGAGTGTTCTAGAGTGCGATTCTAACGGGATTATCATCAAGTGGTATTAGAGCCACTCTATAATAGGTTGTTTCATTCTATCTCTTCTCTTTTCGTTTTTGATTGTTGCGAAATTGACTATTGAAATTCTGCAGAGAAATTCAATTCAGATTCTAGGAGGTTTAGTGATTTAATCTTGATAGATTTATCATCTAGAACTCGTTTTTGGTTGTGAAAAACTTTGATCATTGTGAACTGAATTAGTTTGAGAATTTTTGAAAATATCATATCAAGTTTGAGTATTAAAATCGCATGAAACAAGTTGAAATGCTAGCTTTTGCAGAAATCTGATTTTGTTTTGTTAGAACTCTTTACTGGCTTTGTTTTGTATTAATTTTCAGGAACCATGATGGAAATAAACATGGAAGGAATTAGTCCAGAAAACAAGTTGATGGTTGAAGCGCTTACTGCTTATATGGACAAGCTAATGGACTATAAATTAGACGCAAGAATCAATGGTCTAAGAGAAGAAGTCCAACAGACCACTACTGATGTTATAAGGCTGGAAATTCGTGGCTTAAGGAGAGAAAATGTTGATCATGAGCAGCCACGAAATTTAGCTCAAGAAGAGACTGAAAATTACTACGACATCCACAATAGCTCTTCTCGAAACAGTTGAAGAAGGCCTAGACGAGTCCAAGGAGGCAGAGAAAATCATAGAGACGAACTTGCTGGAATTAAGCTCAAAATCCCTCCATTTCACGGAAAAGTTGATCCGGATGCGTATGTAGAGTGGGAAAAGAAAATGGAAATCGTCTTTGGTTGCCAACACTATTCTTAGCACAAGAAGGTACACGTTGCTGCCACAGAATTTTATGAGTACGCATTAAGCTGGTGGGATCAGCAAGTAACGTCAAGGAGATGAAATGAAGAGGATCCCATTGAAACGTGGCAGGAAATGAAATCTATAATGCGGAAATGTTTTGTTCCTGGTTATTTTCATCAAGAACTTCATCAACGACTTAGAAAACTCAATCAAGGAACGCGTTCAGTGGATGAATACTTCCAAGAGATGGAGCTTCTTTTGATACGAGCTGATATTACGGAAGATAGAGAAGCGACTATGTCTCGGTTTATGGGAGGACTAAATCGAGATATTCAAGACAGCTTGGAATTGCAGCATTACGTTGAGGTAGAAGAGATGCTTCAAAAGGCAATTATGGTAGAAAAACAACTCAAAAGGAAGTCTCAATCTCGAACTAGAATTGGAGCAGAAAAGACGAGCTATCTTAGAAAAGAAAGGACAAGTTATCCAAGGGAATATAAAACAGTTTCAGCACCAAAAGAAGAAGTTAAGCCAACTTTTTTTTGGTAAAGACAAGGGTAAATAAATTGCTTCCATTTCAAAGAACCGAGATTTTAAGTGTTTCAATTGTCATGGGAGGGGACACTATGCACGTGATTGTATAAACAAGAAGGTTATGATTCTTCGAGATGAATGAGAATATGAGACGGAGGATGAAGAATCTGGATTTTTGGAGGCTGAAACTGAAGAAAAACCAGTTAAAGGAGACTTACTAGTTGCAAGAAGATGTCTAGGTATGCAAACTAAAACCGACGAGCATAAACAAAGAGAGAACTTGTTGCATACTCGCTGCCTTGTGCAAGACAAAGTTTGCAGCCTTATCATCGATAGAGGCAACTGTACAAATGTAGCAAGAGAGACAATGGTTCGTAAGCTCGAACTGAAGACAAAGAAACATCCAAAATCGTATAAGCTATAATGGCTTAATGAAAGAGGAGAACTGAATGTGACCAGCCAAGTATTGGTTCCAATAAGCATCGGCAAGTACAAGGATGAAGTTTTATGTGATGTTCTACCAATGGTAGTTGGGCATATCCTACTCTGAAGACCTTGGCAGTCTGATCGCAAAGTAATGCACAACGATTTTACTAATAAGTATTCTTTTGAATTTAATGATAGGAAAACGGTTCTGGTGCCATTAACACTATGCAGGTTTATAAAGATCAATTGCAGCTTAAACAAAAGGAAGAAATCACCACTAAACAACCCAACTTCTTTGCCAAAT
Source organism: Anastatica hierochuntica (assembly GCA_900406275.1). Taxonomy (NCBI): domain Eukaryota; kingdom Viridiplantae; phylum Streptophyta; class Magnoliopsida; order Brassicales; family Brassicaceae; genus Anastatica; species Anastatica hierochuntica. Next base: position 27,282 of record OVAN01001591.1, read on the forward strand.
CGGGTTATATTAAGAAATCTCTTAAATCTGAAAAATCGGTGCTATTATTTGTGCTTAAAGAAGCTCTTTCGAGCTTAACTAATCTAGAACCGGTGATGCCGAGTGAGATGACTTCTTTGCTGCAGGAGTACAAGGATGTTTTCCTGGAAGAAAATCCTAAAGGGCTGCCGCCACTTAGAGAAATTGAGCAGCAAATCGATTTTGTTCCCGTCGCTTCACTCTCAAACCGACCAGCCTATAGAACTTATCCGGTGGAGACTAAGGAGCTACATAGGCAGATTGAAGAGCTCATGGAGAAAGGACATACCCAAGAAACTATGAGCCCATGCGTTGTTCCCGTTCTACTCGTGCCAAAGAAAGACGGTAGTTGACGAATGTGTGTTGATTGTCGAGCAATCAATAATATTACGGTGAAGTATCGACACCCTATTCCTCGTTTAGATGATATGCTTGATGAACTTTATGGTGCTAACATTTTTTCTAAGATTGATCTTAAAAGCGGTTACCATTAGATTCGCATGAAACAAGGAGACGAGTGGAAAACGACGTTTAAAACTAAGCACGGATTATATGAATGGCTCGTAATGTCGTTCGAATTGACTAACGCGCCCAGCACTTTTATGAGATTAATGAATCATATTCTGAGAGCTTACATTGGTGTCTTTGTTGTGGTTTATTTTGATGATATTTTGATTTACAACAAGGGGCTGGAAGAGCACATTAAACACATCCAATCGGTGCTAAATATACTTCACGAGGAGAAGTTGTATGCTAGCTTTAAAAAGTGTACTTTTTGTACAAACATCAATGTGTTTTTGGGTTTTGTAATAAGTGCAGATGGAGTTAAAGATGATGAGGAGAACGTAAAATCAATTCGAGATTGGCCAAGTCCAAAAACAGTTGGAGAAGTTCGAAGTTTCCATGGACTTGCTTGATTTTATCGGCGCTTTGTTAAAGACTTTAGCACCCTTGTCGTACCATTCACTGAAGTTATGAAAAAGAGTGTGGGATTCAAATGGGAAGAAGCACAAAAAACAGCCTTTCGAACACTTAAAGAGAAGCTCACTCATGGACCTCTTTTAATACTAGCAGATTTTCTTAAAACATTTGAAATTGAATGTGATGCGCCAGGAGTTGGTATTGGTGCTGTTTTGATGCATGAAGGAAGGTCAATAGCTTATTTTAGTGAAAATCTTGGAGGTGCAACGCTAAACTATGCCACTTACAACAAGGAGCTGTACGCTTTAGTACGAGCATTACAAACGTTGCAGCACTATCTCTGGCCTGGGTAATCATCCTTCAAAACAGAAGCAACTAATCGTGGCGTGCCTTTTCTTCTGTAACCCGTACTAGAACTAGTACGAGAGCATGTATGCTTATTCCTATATACTCTAACCGAGAAGCAAGTCGAATTTTTAAGTTTTGCAACTCTTAAATACCATTCATAACCTTCATGTGCTTCCTGACACTTTACCACATATCGAGATTTATCAGAGTTGACTATAGTGACTCCAAAACACTTCTGTTGCGAGGCTATATCAACTAAATCTATCACTGTTTGTTTGCTTTTAAATTCTTGATTTACTTCCAGCCCCATACCATCTTCCCATTCATCCACATATTGACTTTCTTCTGTAACATTTGGAAGTTCAACATATTCATCACTATCGAAACTATCAACATTTACACCCACTTCACGGTCATCGTCACCAAAACCAGCATCATCACCATCACCGTTCCCATATTTATCAATCGGGTCATGATGTTGTTCTTCTTGTTCCTCACCTCTATAAATCGTAATAGCACCAAAATTAACACAAGCATCGCCACCAACCCCATCATCAACACGAGCATCACCACCATCACCAACATAACCACCATCACTAGGATCACCACCATCACCAGCACTAGCACCACCTATTGCATTACCTGTTCCACTTGTAAATAACTCACCATAGTTCACACTGTATGAACTTCGTCTCTCTACTCTTGAAGCTTGCTCTCGCACAAGAGTTATTTCCAAATCTTTCATAACCTCTACATTCAAAACACTTCTACGTTACTCTGAATCCAAAGATGTTAGATAAGTATACACATCATCATCATCGAAAACATATGATTGCCTCTGAGACGGCACCACCGCCACTGGCATGTAACTGAATTTCAGCTTCGTCGTAGTCTTATCTATCCCAGCTTCCCACATATCTTGTCCTTTAACATCGAGTAAGTTACATCCGTCACAGAAGCACCCCTAAACGATATTCTGTAAAACCAAGCATCTCTTGGATTCCATTGATACCCATTCCCGATATTTGAATAATATCCTTCATAATCGAAATATATGTTTACAGGTTGATTGCTCAATGGATCCTGCAAGAAATTTAAAAACAAATTCTACATATTAGCACATTCGGACTTGTAATAGTTATACAACTTTATACTAGTTATACCTCTATCAGTTATACGACTTTATACCAGTTATACCTCTACAAGTTATACGACTTTATACCAATTATACCTCTATTAGTTATACCTTTTCTAAGAGTTATACCATTTCTCAAACTATTACAATCGACTCGATTTCTACTCCAAGACACCAATGTACTTTCCATTCAACCACTATAATCCATTACTTATCAATGTTGTGCCATAAGATTTATTTGAAATATGTTTACCCAATAGCAATTTCAAATTTATTTGAAATTCTTCTCAAATTGCAAAAAACAACAACCCCAACCCAACCCTAACTACATTTGAGGCTCAAGAATAGCATATATTCTCGGTTGTAGAAGCATATCTCTGGATTATGAAACTTATACAAGCAACGATTGCGGAATGCGTCAACATGAAATGCTTCCCACGAGCAATGGCGCACGATAAAGACGACGATGGTAAGAAGAACGAAGCTTCCCAACTTCCTATTGCTCCTTTTTTTCTTTTTCTTTAGCATTGAATTAATTCATGACAATTTTTTTTGTAAGGGCATTATTGGAATTCTCTATTTAATTAAGTGTATGGGGAGTATTGAGATTATGAGGGAGTATGAGAGATTTGTTTTTAAGTTTGTGGAGTACTTAGGACTTTAACCCATATGATTTTAAGGAGTACTACATTCAAATGCAGGCAGAAAACAGAGCCAAGCACCTTTTCCGTCGCTTGAAGAATTTTTCTCTTTTTCTTGGTTGCAATATCTAGATGGTGGATGACCAGATAATTCTTGACAAAAATGTATTTGAACAAAAGTAGATTTCGTTTGAGTAGTCTTTTAGCTTTGTTAACTCAGACATATTGTTGTCTGTTATTCACTCTGATGTTTTTAAAATTTTATTTTTCGGCTCAACATCAACTTTAAATTAACCAAAGACGTTTAGTACAATGAATTTTGACCACGATGCCTTATCAGAGGTTTACACCACATGGTACAATGATTAGAAATCTAGTACCACCCCAGAATACTCAATGAGTAATCGACGATACCTAAAGTACGTCATTGAACTTTTGACCACAGTGAGAACAAATTCATTTACCCTAATAATAGAATTGTCTCTTAAACCACATAAGTTATTCCACTAAATCTAACTACAATGAAAGACCTAATCCTAGTAATGTTTTGGATTGCTCTAACGTTGGCTTTATGGAAGCTTTTTAATGTGAACTCACTTATTTACATTCCAAATGTATTATGCTCTAGTTGTATATGGTGGAGATAGTATGTATGTCACAATGGACCCTTATGAGGTGAGAATAGTATCATTTAAATCATACATATGTATTGATGCTCATATTGTATATGGTGGATATAGTTTGTGCCTTTTGAATATGATTTTAAAGAGCAGTACATTCAAATGCAAGCAGCAAAGAGAGCCAAGAACCTTTTTCGTCACTCCAAGAATTGTTCTCTTTTTTTTGGTTGCAATATCTAGATGGTGGATGATCGGATAATTCTTGACAAAATTGTATTTGAACAAAAGTAGATTTTGTTTTAGTAGTCTTTTAGCTTTGTTAACTCATACATATCGTTGTCTGTTATTCACTCTGGTGTTTTCAAAATTGTATTTTTTTTTTGCTCAACATCAACTTTAGTACAATGGATTTTTACCATGATGCCTTATCAGATGTTTACAGCACATGGTACAATGATTCAGAATCTAGTACCACCCCAAAACACTCTATGAGGAAATGAGGTTACCTGATGTCCGTCATTATACTTTTGACCACAACGAGAACAAATTCATTTTACCCTAATGATAGAGATGAATTGTCTCTTAAACCACATAAATTATTCCACTAAAATCCGGCTACAAAGAAAGACCTAATCCTATTGAATCTTGAAACCAAAATAGGCGAGTCATTATGAAAACGAAGTGTCGATCATTGTTTGATCAGATTGAATTCTAGGGCCAAACGCGAAAGCACCCAAAAGTTAATCTCTCTCTAATTTTATTCTTCTTCATCGGAAAGATCATATACTTGATTATTTTCAGGTCTATCAGGTATTGATTGAAGAGTGTAATTATAATACGAAATAGATGATCACAAGAAGATTTAATTGGAATACTTGGATCAACTGCCATAACACCGAAACATTGCTTCACTACCAACCAACTCCTTGTTTGCTAAAAAATCAAACATTTTGAGCCTTTACAAAAAGCTGGAATTGTTTAGGAGCTTCACCTCAGAGGGGAAAAAGCACCTAGCCACTGAAATGATTAAAAGAGCAGGGCTGCTCCATTACCGAAGAGCTCGTACCAAGCCCTGCATCAGAGAGATAAAGTCCAAGATGAGGAAATAGCCCAGAGAACCATACCAAAGGCTTCTTATGCTGACGACTCGGGGATGGTGGGTTGCGAATCCTCAAGATGAACCTGCCTTCAAAGTCACGGTTTACTATAGCCACAAACATAGAACGAGATTCTTCTTGAGGGAGATGACTTGAAGGCTTTCCAACCGTGAACCGAATCGAGAAGAAATCAACAAAAAGTCTCCAATCACTCCGCCCCAGCTAACAAAACAAGGGAAAAGATATTAACTTACAAAAAGACTGAGGGATGATGGACATAGATAGAGTGCTACACTAAGAAAATTGCTCAAACCAAGCGAAGAAATCTCTAAAATCCTACATCGAAGAGCCGCCTCCTTTCATGCTCTTCTTGCCGAGGCTCCAAGAAGACCTGAAATCTACTAAATCTAAGAGTTTCATTCTCATATCTAAGGATACAAAGAAGACCATAGTCAATCGAGCATCTTGAAGAGAGTAAGGAAGAGTCTTAAGAGACAAAAAAAAATAGGAAAGGAAAAGGGTGAAAAACTCTGGTACCGGTGAAGCAACAAACCAAATAAAGCGACGACAAAATTTTGGTTTTTCTCTCTCTAGAAGTGACGTTTTTAAAATTGTATTTACATAATTACATTACATCTAGTAAGTAATTAAGTAACAACTTTTCAGTAATTTCTATTGATATCTAGTAATTTTTATCGGAAGATGACGAAGAGGAAGATCGAGATAAGTGGGATTGTAGATAGTGAGAAACATATGAAGAGAGCTTCCAAGATTTATGTGTTCGGGTGTATTTATAAAAATGTATTAATGACAACATTATAAATACATTGTATTTTAAATCTTTTCAAAAAATTTTATTTTTAACATCGTACAAACGTATATGACTGAGTTTTTATATGCATTAAATCTTATGTATATTGTATGACTGAGTTTTTAAATGGTACAACTGAGTTTTAAATTCCTACGATTGAGTTTTTATATGATTCAAATTCGAAGCATATTAGTACAATAGGTGTTAGGGTAATTTTTGGTCGGCTTATTATGCCACTACAGAAAACAGAGATTCAAGCAAGGAAACAATGAAAAGTGGGCGAAAAAATGTTATTGTACTGAGTGTGTATGAACAATTTTAATATCTGAATGAATATAATAGGTTTTACAAGGTGATGTATTTATAGTAATGAGGATGATGAGGATCGGATCTCCCTTTTATTTATCCTAGATATTTCGTTGATTCGTGCAGTTTTATGAGAATCTCGAATATATGAATGTTTCCTTTATTCTCGCTCAATGCAGCAATTGTGAATATCTAGCGGAAATAAAGGGGAATCTTTCCTTTTTATCGCTGCTATGCCCCTTGGTCGGGTAGTCGGTCTTGTCGTAATCCTTGATATTGTTTCTCTTGGTATTGCTTCATTCGTTGTTTTGTTTGTTGGTTCAGTCGCTGCTTATAGCGCAACTTTTCTCCTTGATAGGGCAAATCACTTCTGGAATAGCAATTCTAAATGGTGCAACTTCCATCGCGACCATGGCCATGCAACCAAGAACTATGCCTTGCTAAGGCATGAAGTGAGGGTCCCCTCAAGAAAGATCTTCTAAAAGATTTCCTCAACAGACAAAATGTCGAGAGAGCCCAATCCAACCTTCTTGAATCTCTAGAGGAATTGACCCTAGAGTCACCAAGGCCTACTAGAGTGATCAATCACATATCAAGGGGATTCGAAGGCATTTGAAATCAAGCAAAGCCAAAGGATGATCCACCACCCGGAGTCATTCACATATCAAGTAGGCCTATAAGCGAAGCAACACCTTTAACCGCTATCAGATTCCCATTCGACGAAGACGGCATGGGGAAGGTTACCCACCATGACGCGTTGTTGGTATCTGTAATGATGGCCAACAACGTCATTAAATTGATCTTAATCGATAGTGGAAGCTCGACCTACGTTCTCTTGGTAAGAACCATGAGGGAGCTTGGGATTCCATAATCAAGCCTCGTACAGAGGTCAAGGGTCTTGATTGGGTTGGAGAGACAATTCAAACTGTCGACAAAGTCAACCTAGGAGTTTAGGGTGGAAGAGTCCGTAGAAAAACCAGATTCACCATCGTGGATTGTTCATCAGCATACAACGTCATAATGGGAAGACCCTGGATCCACTCCGTGAGGGGCATCCCTAGTATGTTGCACCATGTCATGAAATTTCCCACGCCTTGGGTAATTGGAGAGATAAAAGGTTAGCAGCAAGATGCTCGATTATGCTACGAGGTCACCATCAAGGGCAAGCCAACAACACTAAATCTAATCCCTTTGGCGGAAGGTGACCCTAGCAAGAAACTAGGGGTTGGTTCACATCTCCCCATGGACTTGAGGGAGAGACTAGTAGATTTCCTGCGATCCAGCCAAGACTACTTTGCTTGGTTACATGCGGACATGCTAGGGATCGACCATGAAATCATCTCCTATAGACTGATGGTCAACCCATATCACCCACCAGTGAAGCAGAAGAGGAAGAAATTCGCTCCAGAAAGGATGTCATTGTTAACAAGGAAGTAGCAACCTCCTTGAAGTTTAATTTATACGAGAAGTACAATACCCAGAGTGGCTAGCCAACGTCGTAGTGGCGCGGAAAAAAAATGGAAGTGGAGAGTGTGCATTGATTTCACGAATCTCAACAAAGCTTGCCCAAAAGACCCTTTTTCCTCTACTACATATCGATAAGCTAGTAGACGCCACCGCATGGTACCAGCTCATGAGGTTCACGGATGCGTTCAGCGGGTACAACCAAATTTGAGACATCCAAGTGATAAGGAAAAAAAACGGCCTTTATGATACCTCAAGGGATCTATTGTTACAAGGTCATGCCCTTTGGCCTCAAAAACAAAGGATCAACATACCAGAGGTTTGTCAACCAGATGTTCGCCCAACACATTGGTAGAACTATAGTATACGTTGACGACATGCTAGTTAAGTCCTTGCTAGCAGAGGTTCATATTTTACACCTTCACCAGGCTTTTGATTCTCTCCGGAAATATAAAATGAAGCTCAACCCATTCAAATGTTCGTTTAGCGTTATCAATAATAACACCTTTTCATCTTCGTTCTTGTTCCCTCTCCCTTAAAGAATCACTAAAAAAAAACTCCAAGCAAAGACTATTGCTTTATTGAATAATAGAAATATTCCTTTTAATTTTGATAGACTCGAAATTGTAAGTTATCCATAAAAAATATGGAAACACTCTTATTTGAAAGATATAAACACTAAAGGAATAACCTAATTTAAGGAACCGAAACTTTTACTTAGAACTCACTCGTTGTACTTGATTATCTTTGACATTAGTAAATGATCGTTAACATACTTTGTTTTTGTTCTCTTTATCTCAAAGAATCATCCAAAAAAACACATAAACATGTATCACTCACAATTTATTTTTAGATCACTAATTAATGAATAAATCGATCTTATAAAAAAGCTTATTTTAGATTAAATTTACTTTTAATTTAGTTAATTAATAAACAAAAATAAATAAAAATGTGGTAAACCATTTAGTGGCTGCCATAACCAATAACCCATTGGACTTAGCGCAAGCCCACTTTAGTTATAGGTCCATTAGTGCTTTGACTTGGTGACCAAGTTACTTTGTAATTATCCATATGTATCTCTTTATTAGATTTCCTAGTTTGACTAGTATTTGTACTTCCCTATATACGGGCTCCTTCTTTCATTAATAAAGTAACAACTTTCCCATTAGTTTCTTAACACGTTATCAACACGATAACACTAGAAACCCTGAAAAATATTTTCGATCCTAAAACCCTAAACACAAACATCTAAAAACAAAAAAAAACCAAACAAAATCCGATCTCTTCTCTAGATCATCGGATCTCCTCTCTCACGCAAAAACATCCAGCTTTTGCCGTGAAAACCATACCACCGTGAAGCCTCCAGCTCGTGAGCTCGTGGCCAGCAGCTCCTGTTCGTGTTTTCTAGCTCAGATCGTGGACCTCCAGCACCTGCAGCTCGTGTTCCAGCTTGATCGTGGCCTGCACTTGTTTTTCGTGAGCTGCTCGTTTGTTTCCAGCTTGTGATCTTCATCTATTCGATCCATTCAACCCAGAAGATGGATAAAGCTAACCAAATCAGATCTAAAAACATAATTAAAACCTTATTCAAACATTAGAACCTTAGATCTGCATGCTAGGATCCTAGATCTATAAGTTTAAATCCTAAATCTAAAAGTTTGAAACCTAGATCTATAAGTTTATCATCTAGATCTGCCTGTTAAGGCTTAATTTATTTGTTTAAAACCCTAGACCTATTTTATAAGACCTAAAACCTGAGGTTATGTTGAGTTTTAACAAAGTTAAACTCGTTCCTAAGCCTTATCCTTGAACCTAAAATCCGATCTACAATTTTAGAACCTTAATCCTATGTTGTTTATAGTTAGCTGAATTTTTAAAACCTGAAAACCGAAATTATAACTTGCTAAAACCGAAAACCTAAACTAAAATCTAAGAGTTTTATGCTCTAAAACCCTCGGCCATAAAGAGCACATATGCAAGTCGCATATGATGTTTCAAAACCGAGCACCCTTTTGTTTCCCCATGTTCGGTTTTTGCTAAATCTAAAAGTATAATTAAAATTTGTTTAACAACATGATCCTATGATCAAAACCTAAAGGAATAAGAAACTAAAATCTTGATCCCTTTTGCATAATATGCAATCACATATTGTATGCATAAAATCGAGATTCCTAATCTATGTCTAATTTTCGAAATTAATTCTAAAAGGATGAACATACTCTTAAAACTCTAATTACCTAGATCTGATTATAAGACATAATCAGATTGCAAAAGCGAAGGATTAAAAGCAATGAATTACCTAAATCTGATTACAAAACATAATCAGATTGCAAAAGGCAATAATTAAAATCGATGCAAATTGCCTTGAAATTGCATGCTTTGATTGAAATCTGTTTTTGTATTTTTGAACTAGTCTAAATTTCATGCTAGAACCTGAAATTAATTTAATCACATGCTAATAATGAACATAGAAATTTCGCATGATAGGATCACAATTTTATGCTTAAATTTGATTAATTGTTTGTTGAAACCGATTGAATAATCCTTTGACATAGAAATCGCATGCTAGGCTGAATGTTATCACATGTTAAAATTTATTTAAAATCTGACCAGCATGCTCACCATATTATTTTCAAAATTAAAAAGAATATAGACTTAAAATTTAAAATTGGATTGTATGCCACATGATTTCTTGATTGAATGATTGTTTCGATTGATTGTTTCTAAGGTAGAATTGCATGCTAGATAGATTGATTGATCACATGTCATAAAATTGAACTAAAACCGGACCAGCATGAAATTTGACTTATTTCAAAATTGGACATTAAAACCGAATTGGATATGGCATGATAAGAAATTTAAACCGATTATTGCATGCTAAAACCGAAATTGATCTTGTGAAGCTAAACCGGTTGTATGATTGTATTAATTGATAATATAAACCGCTTTTCTCACATTCCAACTATAGAACTCGTATGCTAGGCTTGCATCATATAGAAATCGCATGAAAGGAATATTTGTTGGCCGCGTGACTTGCTTGAAATATCTCTTTGTATTCTCGTGAACATAAGCTAAACCTTGGCCAAATGAGACCTTGACCAAGTTCTAAACCAAATCACACGTCCGCCCAAAACCAAAAATATTGCACGAAACTAAATCATATAATTTATGATTTTCAGATGTCGAAAATCAACAATCTGGAATTTGCTGCCCTTAACATTTCTGGAGAGAATTATCTCCAATGGGCGCAAGACATCGAAATCATCCTAAAATCAAAGGGTCTCGGTGAATGTATCACCGAAAATAATGAGACAAATGAAAAAGAAAGATTCAAAGCTCTCTTGCTCATGCGCCATCATGTTGCTGAACCCTTAAAGAAACAATACCTGACTATTAAAAACTCACTAGACCTATGGAATGAATTAAAGAAAAGATATGACCACCAAAAGACGGTGATTTTACCACAGGCTTTATATGACTGGAGGAATTTAAGAATCCAGGACTTTAAGTCCGTGGAAGATTATAACTCAGCATTATTTGAAATAGTTTCCACGACGAAACTATGTGGCGAGGATGTCACAGAGAAGGATATGTTGGAAAAGACGCTCTCTACTTTTCACACAAGTAACGTAGTCCTTCAACAGCAATACCGCGGGATGCGCTTTTCCACATATGCTGATCTAATTGCTTATCTAATACTCGCTGAAAAGAATAATGAGTTATTAATGAGAAACAGCGAGATGAGACCTCCGGGTTCAAAACCACTACCAGAGGCACACACAGCCGCAAATGCTAGTAAAGAAACTAACATGGCCGTCCAAAACAATACCCATGGCCGTAGCCGAGGGCGCGGCCGGGGACAGGGTCGAGGCCGAGGTTTCGGCCGTGGCCAAGGAAATAACTTTGGCCGTGGAAAATGGAGCCAATATGGCCGAGGCTATCAAAATAGCCTTAGCCGTGGCGGCTTCCAAGCCAACTTTGGTCGTGGCCGAGGCCGAGGCCGTGGCATTTCCTTTAAGCCACAAAATTACACTCATAGACAAGCTGTTCAAGGAAAATTTGTGTGCAATCGCTGTGGATTGGGTAACCATTGGGCCAAGACATGCACGACTCCCAAACATTTTGTAGACCTCTACCAAGAAAAGTTAAAGAGGGAAGAATCCTGAAGAAAAGCTGGTCTATTAGGATGGCGAAGATGATTTTGATCATGATAAAGACTTTGACCATGAAAAAGATGATCTCTTAGACCATGAGACATAAGATTGTTTAAAAGAATAAGAGTTGTTTTTTCGACATCATTTTATATTTTCTTTGTTCTTTGTGCTTTGTTTTGGGCTTTATTGAATGCTATGAATTTGTTTCTTGAATCTGTTTTATTTCTTTGATCCTTTTCTTTGCAATACACGAAATCAAACAAAACCAAACAAAACAAAACGAAATCTAAACTTAAAATAGAATGAAATTTTCCAAAATTATCTCTAAAAATGTCATCCAAAATTATTTCATTAATTCCATGATTATTATTTTATAAAGGATAGCGGATGACATGGATATTTGCGTAGTGGACAGTGGATCAAGCCACACGATTTTAAGAGAGAAAAGATATTTCGTAAACCTAACACTGAAAAATGCAAACATTAGCACAATAGCGGGTATAGCTAATCTAATAGAAGGCAGTGGTCAAGCCTATCTAATTATGCCTAAGGGTACGCATCTAGAAATAAATGATGCATTATATTCAGCCAGCTCTAAAAGAAGCTTACTAAGCTTTAAAGATATTAGAATAAACGGTTTCAACATTGAAACAAAGGGCGAAGGTAACAAAGAGTTCCTTCAAATCATTGAAAACACCCAAGACAATAAGAAAATACTAGAGACTATACCCGCACTTTCTACTGGGCTTTACTT
>OVAN01001592.1:0-39549 GCA_900406275.1 Anastatica hierochuntica
TTACAATCATGAGGTCGTGGCTCATCCCATTCAAGCTACTTGTTCTCTAGCCGTGTATCCTCAAGAACATCAAGTATTCATGGCCAACTTGGATGAGAAATACATACCAAGGACATATGAAGAAACCAAAGAGCACAAGGTTTGGAGAGATGTGGTTGGGAATGAGCACAGGCTATGGCATGAGGAATTGAACTCACTAACATTCGGATATGAAGACCTCTAACCATGAGGAATTGTACTCTTTTTCCCAAGTGTGGTTTTGTCTCAAAGGGTTTTCCCATTTAAGTTTTAATGAGGCAATGATTCATGATTCCAATCTTAACTATAGTAAAGTCATATAGTTAAGCTTGAAGGGGAGTATTGAGAAATAGACTGACTATATATCTAGTCGGACTATACATATATCCGTTGGAAGCAATAATGTTGAGAAATAGTCTGACTATATATCTATATGGAGATAGTCAAATTTCACAGAAATGTAGACTAACTACATATCTGTTGGAAAAGGAAGGAAGCCATTAATGAGTTCTCCAACTCATTTGAATTTGGATTTTGAATTGAGTTGTCTTCTTCTTTAGTTGTTCTATTTAAAAACACATAATTGTAATTTTTTTGATTATCATGGAATAATATACAAAACATGTTCCAAATCTTCTCCCTTCTCATCTCATTCTCATTATTTCTATACTAAAATCATTCTAATTCTCTCTTAATTCTTTCACCATTGGGTCTCTTAATTATGTGAAGTATTATTATTATCTAGAGATGCAGTGATCAAGTTTTTTTTTTTTGGTGCCACGAATCAATGAACTATAAGATAGTTGCCACGTTACAATCTACCATTGGCTAAATTGTGGACGCAAATGTGCTGATGTGGACGCTTTCCGAACATAGTATAGATGCTTTCTTGATTTTTCTCTACTTACTAATAATCACTAACTTATGATATATGAAATTAGCAGAGGTTGGTCACAAGAAGATAAAACATGAGATTAATTTAGTTAAAAATAAGTAGCTACCAAACAAAAGCAATCAACATTACTATTAGAGGCAGTTATTTCATCAGTCATCAAATGTATGCATAACTTTTTGCGTCCACTTTTAAACTCTAAAACGCAAACTAGTGTTTATGGCAAAGTATTTTGCTATATAAACGAGCTATTACTTACACTCTCTATCATAAAAGAAAAACATATATTCTCACACTAAAGGTTCAAGATTTTACATACACAAAAACACAATGTCTCCTCTTGGTCACTTTCAAATTCTTGTTTTTCTTTATGCTTTGCTTGTTTTCTCAGCCGAATCCCGCAAACTTGAGAACAAAAACGGTACTGAAACTAACAAAGATGGTGCAGAAGGAACTCGATGGGCTGTTCTTGTCGCTGGATCTAATGAGTATTATAACTATAGGCATCAGGTTTTGAATTTTGCTTGAACCTTTTAGATAACATAACCAAAACAATCATGGTCCAAGAGAGATTGTACTAAAAACCGGCTGATGTTTGTTCCACAGGCTGACATATGCCATGCGTATCAGATACTGCGAAAAGGCGGTCTAAAAGATGAAAACATCATTGTGTTTATGTATGATGATATCGCATATTCCTCAGAGAATCCTAGGCCTGGTGTTATCCTTAACAGACCCGATGGAGAGAATGTTTATGAAGGAGTTCTTAAGGTTCTTGTTTTTACTTTTTTCTATTCTTTTTTTTGTTGCAGTGTTACAAATAAATCCATAAACTTTTATCTTTGTTAAACAGGACTACACTGGAGAAGCTGTTAACGTGAACAATTTCTTCAATGTGTTACTTGGAAACAAAGCCGGCATCGAAGGAGGAAATGGCAAAGTTGTGAAAAGCGGTCCTAATGATAATATCTTCATCTACTATGCTGACCATGGAGCTCCCGGGTTACTAGGTTTTTCAAAATTCTTATGTACAATAACAAAGAAAAAGTAAAAATGCGGATATGTTTTCGCCATACTAATCCGCGATTTCTGGATGTTTAATTCTTCTCAGCGATGCCAAATGATGAAGAACTCCTTGCAAAAGATTTCATTAAAGTATTGGAGAAGATGCATAAGCTAAAACGCTACAAGAAAATGGTACTATTTATCTCAGATCATTATTATTTATCTTTATATGTTTGTTTGCTCTGCACTTGAATCTTGAAGGATTCTTTGTTGTGATCTTTAGGTAATTTATGTTGAAGCATGTGAATCTGGAAGTATGTTTCAAGGGTTATTAAATAACAGCCTCAATATATTCGCGGTGACTGCTGCTAATGCAAAAGAGAGTAGCTATGGTACTTACTGTCCTGGGTCATATCATTCTGCTCCTCCTGGTTATGATACTTGCCTCGGCGACGTTTTTAGCATCTCTTGGCTTGAGGACAGGTACTGCATATATTCAATCTTTATTCGATTGTTCCTGAACACTTTGATCTTCAAATATTCTCTGTTTTGTGTCTTTGTGGAAAGTGACATTAATGACATGAGCAAAGAGACTGTGAAGCAACAATACCTAGTTGCAAAGAGAAGAACAGCAACTAGTTCATATCTAGAGAGATCTCATGTCAGCCGTTTCGGAACAGAGAAGCTTCTCAAAGATTATCTTGTCTCTTACATTGGAACAAATCCCGAAAACAATGAATCCTTCAGTTTCTCTAAACTCACTTCCTCAACAATCTCTAATTTAAGCTTGGTCAATCCGCGAGATATCCCTCTGTTATATCTCCAGAGAAAGGTGAGTTTTCCATCTTTTAAAAGAAAGAAGATTTGAGTTTTAATGTGTTTTCATCTCTCAGATTCAAAAAGCTCCAATAGAGTCACCTCAAAGACAAGAAGCTCAAAAGAAGCTGTTGGGACACATGAATCACAGGAAACAAATCGACAAGAGCATTAGAAAGATTCTGCGACTTTCTACTAAACAAACCAAAGTCGTAAATCTCTTAACATCAACAAGAACAACAGGAGAACCCCTTGTAGACGATTGGGATTGCTTCAAGACTCTGGTAAGTGACAAATATTTCTCAAATCTTTGGTTACTTGTACCCTACGCAACAACCATATTAGTAAGTATATATCGAATATGAACATCGCAGGTTAAAAGCTTCAAGAGCTACTGTGGAGCAACAGTAGATTATGGATTGAAGTATACAGGAGCGCTTGCAAATGTCTGCAATATGGGACTCGATGTGAAGCAAATTGTTTCAACCATTGAACAAGCTTGTTCGATTTAATGATGTGCAACGAAAATATTTACGTATATCTACGCAAAAGTAATAATGTGGTCAACTTATAAAAACATATGAATGTTATTCAATGAAAATTTGATGAGATGGTTGATACTTATCTTTACATTTAAAAGCATTTAGATTTTCATCAATAGAGAATCTTAATCCGAAATGGTTAAACCCCAACACAAAAAGCCATAGAAACATTCAAATCTCGGTATCACTATTTGATCTTAACGCTTGTCACCATTGATAGCTCAAGAAACTCCACAAGTAATCAGTCAATAAACCAAGATTTTTTAACCTCCATATGTCATCCCTTATGATTATCTCTCTATCATAACACTTAAATATATAAATAACTTTACAGAAAAAATAAATAACTTATGTAACCATATATAACATTTAGATATTTTTGCTGTATCTTTTATATATTTTACTATAAAATAAAGTATGAACAAACCAAGATATCTTTCTTATTATATAAAACTAAACGTGTTCAATATAAACGCGACACATATACAAAATTATAACTCACCGAATTTTGACATATATCAATTTATATTTAGATTGTGATCCATGTTAATGTAGAAATAAAAACAAATATAAATTTTTCTTATTTTTTAAAGAAGATAAAATGACAAAAATGGTTTATTTTAAAATGGTAACTACATAATTAAAAAATTAAATAAGAGAAAAACTATAATACCATAAATACAAAAAATTAAAATACACATAAGATTTACAATTTGTAACATGAGAATAATAATGATCTAATTTACGTTTTTCATAGTAGTGTCTTATATGACATTTTTTGGATCTTGAGAGCTTTATATAAAATTGATTTTTTAACACAATATAAAATTGATTTAAGTTTTAAACTTTGGACATCTTAATATTTTACACGTGATCATCAAAAATAAGTATTAAACATACAAAAATAATTAAGGCTAAATTTTTTTAAAAAAAAACTGATCAATGTTAATCATTTTATTTTTTACGTAATATGAAATATCTATACTATTAAAACTATGGTACACAACATTTTTATGTGTGATATTTTAAAATAGATTTGTCTTACAAATGTTATTAAAATGTATCTAATGTATATAATAAACAAAAAGAAATAAAATTGACTATAATTATTCCTTCTCATATAAAAAGATTATGAAGACATTAAAAATATTATTATAAAGATAGAGTATTTAAAATAATTTATATAAATTATAGAAATTTAAGTTTAGTCATTTGATATTTTAAAATAAATAAATAAACTAATAGGTTTTACTTTCTGGTATTTTGGGTATCAAATATTATCCAAAATGAACCATATCTGAACTCGTATGAGTACCCGAAAAACTTGAAATCCTAAACATAAACCCGAACTCGAACTTCAAAATAACTAAAAATTTAAATATTCTGAACTAGAATTCAAACTTTAAATCACTACAAGAAAACAGTCAATTTGCGAGGAAAAAATGCAGTCGCAAATTTGCATGCAATTTGCGAGTTACTTACAAAGAAAATTTGTTTACTCGCAAATTGGTCGCAAATTTGCGTGGAAGTATTTTACTCGCAATTCAGTCGCAAATTTGCGACTGATTTGCGAGAAAAGGTTCTCTCTCGCAAAATTGCGAGTGACTTGCTAGGAATAAGTGAGAGAAAACGTTTTACTCGCAAGTTGGTCGCAAATTTTGCGAGTAAATTGCGAGTGACAATTTCTATTGCAAATTTGCGAGGGATTTGCGAGTAAAGAGTGAGAGAAATTTTTTCCTCGCAATATGGTCGCAAATTTATGAAAATATACGTTTTTACCAAGAGTAACTAATATTTGCGAGGAAAATTTCACTCTTAAATTCCTAGTAAATTCATACCAGATTCCTAGGAAATCTGGCTTTCACAATTTCCAAGCAAATCAGTAGCAAATTTTTTTTATATATACAAATCTCCACTCTCCCATAATCTTCACCAATTCACAATTCCAAAAAAAATTGGTCCTCAGCTGCGTCCGGTGTTCAGCTTCCTATTCACGGCGCCCAGTCCGTGCTTCAGGCGGAGCTGCAGCAGACAAAGTCGTTGTTAGGGACGACTCAGAATGAGTTGTCAGTCGTCAAACAACATAGGGAAACTTATTTTGTGCTTTTTGATTATATGTCGAATACGAACCCTGACTTCCAAGCATGGTATGCCCGAGCGCAGCAACAGCAACAACAACAACAACAACAACAACAACAACAACAACAACAGGAGCAGTGGGAAAAACAACAGCAACAGCCGCATAACCAAAATTAGATTTAGGTTTTATTTTAATTTGGTCTTGTAAACATTTAAAAATATTTAAAATATTTCGGATGTTTTGCTTTTAATTTTCTTTAAAATTTATAAAATATTTTCAATTTTAAAAATTTAGTTATTTCATTTTTTTTATTTTTTTTTAAAAAAAATATTTGCTTGGAAATTGCGAGTGGGCCGTCGCAAATTCAAAGCAAAATTTTGCTAGGAATTTGCGAGCGACCACTCGCAATTTTCAAGCAAAATTTGCTAGGAAAATGGTCTCTCGCAAATTCCTAGCAAAATTTTGCTAGGAAATTGACTCACAATTTCCAAGCAAAATTTGCTAGGAAACATGGCTTTCACAAAGTTCTAGCAAAATTTTGCTAGAAAATTGCGACTGCTCACTCGCAAATTCCTAGCAAAAATCGCGAAAGACCACTCGCAAATCACTCGCAAATTTTTGCTTGTGTTTTCTAGTCGCAATTTACTCGCAAATATACAGTCGCAGATTACTCGCAAAATTGCGAGGAACTAGCGAGTATATATGGTACTCGCATATTTACGAGTAAACTGCGAGTAATATTCATTTGCGAGAAGCCATTTGCGATCGGAAAATTTTACTCGCAAGTTCCTCGCAAATCATGATTTGTGAGGAACTTGCGATTGGAATGTTCCTCACAAATTAGGCATTTTCTTGTAGTGAGTAACCAAAAGTCTCGAATCCAATACTCAAAAAATCTAAACATGATTAACCATAAGTTTAATACATAAAAACTAAAAAACACCACGCAGGTCAAACTCTAGTTATCTGTTAAAAGGGAAATACACAACTTTTTCATGTGTGATTTTTTAAATTAGAACTGTCTTAGAAATTTTATCAAATATATCTAAGGTAGCTAATGAATTAAAAGAAATTAAATTAACTCTAATTACTCTTTCGCTTATTCTAACATCATATTGGAATATTCCTATATTATTTTCGCATAATCATTATCAAAAATTCGAGTCAATACAATTTAAAATAAAACCATATTTTTAAATTAAATATATTAAAATATTAACATTTTATAAATAATTTTTTTACAAAAATAAAAAGAAAATCATAGAGTGATTAAATTTAAAAAAATTATAAATTAATAAAAATAATTTACATAAACTATAAAATTAAAGTTTAATCATCTAATGTTTATTTTTAAAAATACTCTTACAGTTTTTGTTTTATGGTATTTCGAGTATCGGATATTTTCCGAACCAAACATGTACCTGAACTCGTATGAGTATTCGAAGAAACCCAAAAATTACAAACGAAACCCGAACCCAGAGTTCAAAATAACTGAAAAATCTAAAAAATTTGAACATGATACTCGAAAAATCTAAACATGATCATTCATAAATTGAATACAAAAAAATAATAAAAAACTAGTGCGGTGCGGTTCAAACTCTAGCATAATTTATTTTAAAACACTCTCTTCATTTAGACGGTTTGTTTCTTCGAATTTTGCAGTGATATGCGTTAATGTAAGATTTTTTAATTGTAGCACAAATTACAATCGATGAATAATTAAAGGTGAAATTTAATTTACAATTTACTTATACGAATTATAATTACGCGGATTGTTTAAAGGTGGATTTTATTAGAATCCATTTGTATGAATCATAATTTTTTTAACAACCAATTCCTTTAATTAAAATAACATCCCACGATTGTAAATCCAATCTGGAGGTAACGAGTCTATACAAATACAATATCCCAGTCACAGGTCTTGAAAGCTCGTGCTAAACAGTCCGCTCTTAAACGTACGAGAAATTAATGAGATAGTAAAAGAAGGGAAAAGGGTGCGCATGGTAGTAAATCCGTCAGTAAAATTTGAGAAGGCCGACCAATCTTCAGGAAACTGAATTATGGTCAGGATTTGTGCACTGTCCGTCTCAAAGTCTTGAAATCTATCTCGCACCTATGAATATCGTGCATCGTCCATAACAGAGCTTCCATCTCTGAGTGTAGTGGTGTGAGGCTTCGTCTCAAGCATCGAGCTCCTAGCTGAATCGTCCTTCCCTGTGGAGACTCACAAACCCACCCAATTTGTGACTTTAGTTCCTATTATTTTCATGAGTCATCCACCTTGCATCTAATCTTGGGCGAATCCTTGCCTGAAATTGTTCGAAGTAAACAATCCTCTAACGGGGATTCTTGTGTCGCCTTCCAGTCCCGATGTTCACTACAAGCTTGATCAAGCCTCTACATTCGGATTTATCCCTTGACACACCTTTTTGTTCATCATTTTCCAAATAAGCCACATTAACCAAGGGACTACCACGAGGTATCTACTTTGAGCTCTCCTTTCAGAAATTCTCCAATATAGGTAATCTAAATTTGCAAAAATTGAATTTGAGAAGGATCCCTGGGGCGGGACAAGGATTGGAGATAGATCTCATACCCTTACTGAAGATTCACATTCAAAAAAATATGTGATTTACATATTCTTCAACCAGCCAGAACATCCAATGCTACTTGCCACATAAAATTTTTTAACTTCAAGGAGCAATCCAACTTCCATGCATATGCCTTTATTGGATTAAGATTTGGCCTATCTTCGACTACTCCAATTTCGTCCTCTCCATCTCTTTCAAAAGACGGTACCCAGATTTCACCGAATATTTACCTGAAGTTGTAAAATACCAAAAGTATAGTATCCTCTTTGAAAGTCCTGCTAGTCTTCATACCATGAATAAATGCCACATCCTCTCGCTCCGGCAATTGCTGCAACAGCAGATCATTCCACTCTTTTGTCTTGGAGTTAACCAATTGGTTAACTGTTAGGTTCGAATGTATCCAACTACCCTCCCCCCTTGCAGGCCTGTGATATACATATGGAATCCATGGATCATCTCATACTAAAGTTCTCTTCCCCGATCCTAACCCAATTCGGGTACCTCTCCGTAATAACTCTTGTGTCGAAACAATACTCCTCCACCCAAGGATGGAGAATGTGGTTTTTCGCATAAAATGGATGAGTCTTCTTAAAATATCTTCCTTTGAAAACCCTTCCCGCCAGTGAATTAGGATATTGATACATCCTCCAAAGTTGCTTAGCCAACATAACCGAATTAAATATCTCTAGAGACTTAAAACCTAGTCCCACTCGCCTTTCGGTAAACATAATTTTTCTCATGCGATCCAGTGAAGATCGTGTATAGTTAAATATATCTAGATTGTATGAATCATAATTATACATGTTATTAACTAAAGATATTAAATATCTTATTTTTATTTGCATATTACTCGAGTCTTTATTTAGTACAAAACAAAGTATGAACAATCAATAGTCTTTTTTAACATCCATATGTCATCCTTATGATTATCTCTATATCATAACACTTATATAAATAACTTTACAGAAAAAGTAAATAACTTATGTAACCATATATAAAATTTATTATATTTTAAGTTTTCAAATTTTCTTATTTGTTTATGTCCAGATACAACCTAAATCTTATCATCAATTTTTATTTTTGCTTTCAATGAATAAATTTCCATCTTTATATTTCTATTATATGTAAATTATTTATACAAAATTTGAAATTTGATATATAACAAAATCTTAAATATCACAGACATAATTCAGAATCCAGTATTGTAATTTTTTTTTTGTTAAAGCAGTATTGTAATTCTTTTACATATCATTTTACTTAATAACACTATTTTAAAAGATTTTAGGTAATGTTTATTAGATTTCTGACCAAAAAAAATGGTAATGTTTATTAGAATTAAATATAATAAATTGTAGCTAATAAAAGTGAAATTTATATCTGCCTTTTTCTAGATTTTCTCTAGTAATTAATCATTAATTAATATTCATTAATTGAATTAGCAGTGGTGTATCACAGGAAAATTAATTATTATGAGAATAAAATAGGAAAATATAAGAAGCTAGCAAACAAAGCTGTTATTAATTAGTTCATCATGCAAAGTGCTTAAGTGTGCGGTGTGACAACGTCATGCGTTACTTTTTACATCATCAATCAAACTCCATAACGCAAACTTAGTCCTGTTTCTGGCAATTGAAATTTTACTATATACACACTTCATCGTGATCATCAAAAACATATATAAATCATTTATATTATCATACTGAGATTCAAGAATTTACAGTGAGAAACAAAAACACACAAGTTCTTGAGAAATAGTTCTTGAAACAATGTCCCTTCTTGGTCACTTTCAGATTCTTGTCTGTCTTTTTGCTTTGCTTATTTTCTCAGCCGAATCTCGCAAACTAGAGCACAGTAGTGATACTGAATCTATCGGTCATGGTGCAAAAGGCAAACGATGGGCAGTTCTAATTGCTGGATCAAATGGTTATTCTAACTATAGGCATCAGGTTTTGATTTGTTAGTTAATATCAAAAAGATGATCCAAGAGAGAATACATTATTTCTATGAACTAAATCTAGTGTTGTTTGTTTCACAGGCTGATATATGCCACGCCTATCAGGTACTGCGAAAAGGCGGTCTAAAAGATGAAAACATCGTTGTGTTTATGTATGATGATATCGCGTTTTCCTCAGAGAATCCTAGGCCTGGAGTTATTATTAATAGACCCGATGGGGACGATGTTTATCAAGGAGTTCCTAAGGTTCTTGCTCTTTTACTTCTTTTGCGATTTTATAGCCTTACAAATGAAAATATGAATATAAATGTTTTGGTTGATAGGACTACACCGGAGACGCTGTTACTAGGAATAATTTCTTCAATGTTTTACTTGGAAACAAAAGCGGCATCGAAGGAGGAAGTGGCAAAGTTGTGAAAAGTAGTCCTAAGGATAATATCTTCATCTACTATGCTGACCATGGAGCTCCAGGGTTACTAGGTATTTCCAAATTCATATGTATAATAAACAAAAATACCGTACAAACAGATGTTTTACGATACTAATCCGCGATTTTTTTGATGTTTATTGATGTAAGGAATGCCCACTAAAAAAGATATTCTTGCAAGAAATTTTATTGAAGTATTGGAGAAGATGCATAAGCTAAAACGTTACAAGAAGATGGTTATAACTTATAACTTAATCGTTCATTATCATCTCTAGCTTATTATATATGTGTTCTGTTCTTTGTATCTTTAAGGTGCTTTTTGGATGATAATAGGTGATTTATGTTGAAGCATGTGAATCTGGAAGTATGTTTGATGGAATGTTAAAGAAGAATCTCAATATATTCGCCATGACTGCTGCTAATGCGAGCGAGAACAGCTTTGGTACATACTGTCCTGGGTCATATCCTTCTCCTCCTGATGGATATACTACTTGTCTCGGCGATTTATTTAGCATCTCCTGGCTTGAGGACAGGTACTGCAGAAAGATTTAATCAGTTTCGTCTAGTTCAAATGGTTTGATTGTTCTTGAGAATCACTTTTTTGCAAACGTATGTTGAGACAGTGAACTCCATGATATGAGCAAAGAGACTTTGAAACAGCAATACCAAATTGCAAAGAGAAGAACAGGAGCTGATGAACTAGAGCAGAATTCTCATGTGTGCCATTTCGGAACAGAGGCCATTCTCAAAGATTATCTTGTCTCTTACATTGGAACAAATCCGGAGAACGAAAACTTCACTTTGACTGGATTCACTTCCTCACAGATCTCCAATTCAGGCTTGGTCAATCCTCGAGATATCCCTCTGTTATATCTCCAGAGAAAGGTGAGTTTTTTCCCGTGTGTTTTCGATCTTTTAAACGAAAGAGGTTTTCTGTCTTAATGTATACTCATCTCTCAGATTCAAAAAGCTCCAATTGATTCACCTGAAAGACAAGAAGCTCAGAAGAAACTGTTTGACGAAATGAATCATAGGAAACAAATTGATCAGAGCATTATAGAGATTTTGAAACTTTCTGCCAAACAAACTAATGTCTCGAATCTATTAAGTTCCACAAGAAACACAGGAGAACCTCTTGTAGATGATTGGGACTGCTTCAAAACTCTGGTATAACAACCACATTGTCAAGTCTCTTGTTACTTGTGCTCTACGCTATAGCCATTGAACTATTACTAAATAAGCATATATTGAATCACAACCCTCAGGTTAATAGCTTCAAGAGTTACTGCGGAGCAACGATGGATTACGGATTGAAGTATACAGGAGCGCTTGCCAATATCTGCAATATGAAAGTGGATGTGAAGCAAACTGTTTCAGCCATCCAACAAGCTTGTCCCATTAAATGATTAAACCAAAACATATTTTATGCAAAATGTGATCAACTTCAAGAAAAATTGAAAGTTATTAAATAAAATTTTGATGTAGAAATGGTTAATGCCTAATTTTACATGTTTAAAAACTTTGGTTGATAACGCGAATGCTTTGGTCTTAACTTGTGAATTGGATTCACAGGACAATAACCTCGTACCAACTGTACGGTACGGAATATCATACCAATAATAGTTTTCTTCAATAACTTGTTTTCCAAGAAAACTAAAGACAATAAAAGGCAGACAGATGTAAAACGAATCACATAAGAAAAAATAAAAACAAGAGCAACTAGGGCTCCTCTTAACCTAGCTTGTTTTTATTTTTATCTTTTCTATGAAGATAAAACCTTTCATAAGATCTTTAAAACTTATCTGTGATCTATCAAATACAAATAAGTCCTTTGACTTTGATAGATGTATATATAAATGAATCCTTTTGAACTTCTCTGAGGACTTTACCACGTTTGATTTTTGAAATTTCTTGTGTGATTATATATACAACAGAATGATTTCGCTGGATTTCATCGTACGCCTAAAGAGCCAGGAGACCAGGCGAAGCAGAAGGTACAAAGCAAACATAGAGGATCGTCTACTCTCAGGGGAATTATCCGATGGTAGCAGACGAACCAAAGATCAAAACGGTGTCCCGAGAGGGCATCTTGCCGTCTACGTAGGCGTAGGCCGGGAAGAGATGAAGAGGTTTGTGATACCGACTAAATATCTTCAGTATCCTGAATTTAAGGAGTTGATGGACAAAGTTGCAGACGAGTTTGGGTATGAACATGAAGGAGGGATTCATATTCCTTGTGAAGAAAGTGTCTTTGAAGAGATTTTGATTAGATACATGTCTTGTCACAAGAAGAAATAAGTATACAGACAATATTATTATATAATCATCTTATAAAACATTTAATCTTCTTCATATTCTTTGCGTTGGCATTTCATCGAACATTTGGTGAGCAACTCTGTGTTCTTGGACTATTCTCAACCCAATGGATCAGATATCTACTCTGCTGCATAAGCAACAAAGACAAAACACAGACTTTGCTTTGGTAATGCAAGTGCAAAGCCATTTAATGTAAAAAGAGAATCAAGGAACAAAAATAATCCCGTGTTCCTTAATGGTATCGATCACAATCCCCAACTTCCCTTCGATTCTTTCTCCCTTTCTCGGCTCATAGGAGACAGCATAGACATCTGCTTCCATAGAACGCTCAGCTATGAGCTTACCGATGAGTCTACAAGCTTCATTATCGACAAGAGACGGTATATTAGTCCTTATGTCTCTTGCATTAGTGGTGGCAACTGAAACGACTTTGCTTGTTGGCCTATGCATCACTTTGGCGTGTATGAACTTCCTGGAGAAGAAGACATTCAGCAAGAATGGCCTCATGTACATGTCTGTTCTCTGCTTCCATGACTTCCTGTTGGGTCTTTTCGCTGCTTCACCACGAGATCTTCGAGTCCACGCAGCTTGCACAAAAGACTCCTAAAAACAATCCATAAATATCAAAAAAAGAAACTTGAAAGTAAAAATTGAATCTGGAAGGAGCCACCAGATAAAAGATTGACGCTTAAGGAGAGAAACAAAGCATAAATTTAATGATTTCACAAGAACCCTAGGTCCACAAATTGCAATCGCCCAAATCGAACCACTAGCTCAACATACAAGAAACACACACACACAGACACACTAAGCTACAGAATCAGAAGTACACGACCAGAGGAGCAAACACGAAACTATCTAAAGTGATTTGAGCATAGACAATTCAAATTGTAAAGGACCTTTTTCACAATGGGAGATGAGATAACCGGGCCGGTTTCGATGGAGAGTCTGGGAAATGAAGATTGCCATGAAAGTGAAGATCCGAGTTTGCTGGAACGACTTGACCGAGTCAGACTCGAGTCGAAGGGGACGAGTGAGCAAGTTGATGAGACCAAGCAAGACATCTTTGTCGACCTTGAATTTGTCAGAGAGAGCGAGAGAATGTAAAATGATCGGATATGCCTCTGCGCTGCGGCTCGTGACTAGATCAGACCGGTTTGGTTCGATCGGTTAAGCAGAATCTCGGTTATCACTCCGGTCAGTAGATGAATTTGACACCGGTTATGACTTACGGTTATCACTGTCGGAGAACATAACATAAACCCTAAACTTTAAATCTTCCTACAAATCTTCATTTTGTTTCAGAATGGTCACCGATTCTCTGGGTCTCTTCATAACTTGAAAAGTTTTTTTTCCTTTTTTCGTATAAAATTAATTATGTTTAATTTGAATATTCTCTTTTACCCTTTTTGAATCTCTCTGATAAAATTGTTTGAGAGAATGGCAATGGTAATTCCAAAAGAAAGGGTTGTGGTAATGGAGAATGAATCTGGTTCTTCCTCTCCTCTTCGTCTCCAACCTCACTTTCCTGATTTTACAATCCCTGTCAAAGTTAGTTCCTTTATTGTTTTGATTATTTGATTTGGCTATGTACATGAAAGCAACACAATAAGGATGAGCTTTTCAGAATCTCCTATTGTTTACAATTCAATTGATAATCTAATGAAAACCCATTTGTGAATGTTTTCTCTTTTGGTTTCTGTTGATTCAGGATTTCTTCAAGTCTAGGGAAGCTCGTGAATTTCTTAGTGGGGCTTTAGCTGGAGCCATGACCAAAGCTGTTCTTGCTCCCCTTGAGACTATAAGGTTTGCTATCTCCTCAATAAGTCTATAGAGCCACCTTTTTGATGTTGGATTATAAAAATGAATTGCTTTGTTCCGTTGTGGAATCTGCCAGGACAAGAATGATTGTTGGTGTTGGATCGAGAAGCATTCCGGGTAGTTTTGTGGAAATCATAAAGAACCAAGGGTGGCAAGGTCTTTGGGCTGGTAATGAAATCAATATGATCCGAATAATTCCAACCCAAGCCATTGAGTTGGGAACATTTGAGTGCGTGAAACGTGCAATGACGTCAGCTCAGGAGAAGTTTAAAGAGATTGACCACGCAAAGATTGAAATCGGTGAATTTAGTTTCAGTCCGTCCGTATCGTGGATCTCTCCTGTTGCTGTGGCTGGTGCAGCTGCAGGTATTGCCAGTACACTTGTTTGTCATCCTCTCGAGGTCCTCAAGGTATTATTTAGTTGGATAACGCAAATTTTGAATGCCTTTAGTTTTGGTTGTTTAGAGATGAAAGAGACTGATTTTCTCTGATCTCTACCAGGATAGATTGACTGTGAGCCCTGAGATTTATCCAAGCTTGAGCCTTGCAGTTCCGAGGATTTTCAGAGACGATGGAATCCGTGGATTTTATGCTGGCTTGGGACCAACATTGGTCGGGATGCTTCCATACAGCACATGTTATTACTTCATGTATGACAAAATGAAGACCACATACTGCAAATCCAAGAACAAAAAGGCTTTAAGCCGCCCAGAGATGCTTCTTCTTGGAGCTCTAGCCGGTAAATATAAAGAACTTTCTTTTGTGGTATTTCCCGTCTCAAATCATGTTTAAGAGCTTATTGAGTTGTTGAATGGGGTCAGGTCTGACGGCGAGCACCATAAGCTTCCCGTTGGAGGTGGCACGGAAGCGGTTGATGGTGGGAGCACTGCAAGGGAAATGCCCACCACACATGGCTGGAGCAATAGCAGAAGTAGTGAAGGAAGAAGGAGTGATGGGACTATACAGAGGATGGAGAGCAAGTTGTTTGAAAGTCATGCCATCTTCAGGAATCACTTGGGTCTTCTATGAAGCCTGGAAAGATATTTTACTCGCCTCCAACACCAAACCACTCCTATAATGACGAAATTGAAAACCTAAGTTTACCATTTTGGTACATTAAAAGCTAAAGCCTCATCACATTTCAAAGTTATGATTTAGGGAATGTGGTAGCTTGGCTCTTTCCCCATGAAATGTTTTTCCCCATGAGAAGTAAGAAGCAGATTCTTTTCTTTGGTAAGGCTAATTCAATAACTCTCTGTTCTTCACTGTCCTAAGAAAATACCAATATTGACTACAAATCCTGTCCACATCATATACATAAACCATCACACTTAGATTCATATATACAAGCAAATATATACTAAGGGATCTTCAAACATTGTCCAAATCTGCAACCCAAATGAAAATCTTCTGTCTAACCTTCTGTTCCTTCTTCTGAGACTTCGCTCTCTGTAACCAATGACATATCAGAAAGTTCAGAACTTTTTTAAATACAACACACATTTTGATAGCTCATGGTTTAATAGTTTTAGAGAAAAATACCTTCACCAAACAGTTGTTCGAACCGAGCTACTATGTGTTTCCCGTATGTGTATTTCCGCAAACTCTGGAGATGGATTTTCATTCGCTTCACTAGTATCTCTCTCTGCTGATCTTTACTGATCTCCAAGACTTTCTGGACCACGTAATTTGCATACTGATCCTTCATCATCGCCTGCGGAGGAAGAACGACTGTCAAATATGTTCAATGTGGTTTCAGAGGGAAATTTTTAGTATTATGATTCCTACCAGCAAGTGATTGTCTTCCTCGGATTTTCCCATTATCTCTTCAATCAGCAACTCTCTCTCGGTACAATCGGCGTGTTCCAGACACTTCTCAACAACATTTGACGCATATTTGTGCTGACTCATCTGAACAACATTTCCTGTCAACTTCTCAATGATCCGTCTCCTTTCGTCAGGCTTCCCTCTCTCCAGAACATGCTACAAGCAAAACATAAGATTAAAAACAAATGAGATACACGAAAATGCCACAAGAGGCATTGGATCAATGAGTAAACAAACCTGAGTGACGTAATTCCCATACTGATCATGAGCAAGAGCAAAGGCAGATTCCAAGATTTCATCGATTATGCAATGTGTCTCCTCGTCATCTGAGCAATGCTCCAAGATTCTCTATAGCAAAGGAGAAAGAAAAGAGCGAATATTTCAAGTCAGAAAACGCATAAGCGGAACGCGAATCTCGCCCTTTGCCGTTTACCTGAATAACCCTGCACCCATAAGGATGAGTGGAAAGAGTGGCGACTTGACCACGGAAAGAAGCAATTATAAATCCAATTCTATCCGCAGGCATACTTTCGATACACTTCTGGATAACATGATTTCCATTTTGATCTCTAACACACTTTATCACATTCCCATCGAGCTCACAAATCAGTTCAGTCTTTTGGTCAACATCTATCACTTCAAGGGCCTATTAATATCATAAGGCACATCACACGTATGTGGAAACTTGACTACCATTTGCTTTCAGATACTGCTGACATTGATGTAAAGAAACTAATTTTATTTAGTTTACCTTTTGTATCACACGACATCCATACATTTGCAAGCTTAGAGAAACCATCTGACCAGCAAGCTGTTTCACAAGTTCTTCCCTCTGTTCCGGTGTTCCATGTTCTATAAACTGATCCAAAAATCACATAATGTTAACAGACTTATGGACAGAAGAGGAAGAAGAAGAAGAAGACTTATGGACAAAAATGCCTCACTTTTTGGATAACATAATTTCCAAAGACGTCTGTCATCAATTTCGAAGCTTGTGGAAGAACCTCGACGAAAACAAATGCCTTCTCTTCATCTGAGCAGTGCTCCAACTTCTGTTGAATAAACCGGCTGCCATGCTGATCGACGCTGTAGTTAAGAAAACTGAGATTTAATTTAGTCATATCATCGTGACATCTTTTGATACTTTTAAAACACTAATTCAGGTAGAAACAATGCCTGAATTCAACAACACGCCCTGCGATATCAGAAAGCTCGAGTTTACGAGCATTTGGAGACTTGAGTTCATCAAGAAAAGAATGCCTTTTTAGATCATCGACTACGCTACTAGCTCCTCCTCTGTACCCTTGCCATCCACCTGGGTATATCCCAGTGTTTCTGCTCGTCCCTCGTTGATGATACCTTGTTTCACTTGGTCTTCCAAAGTGGTTCATCATTCCGCCAACCGGAGAGGATGGCATAACCGGACTAGCAAGAGGTGATCCTGGATACTGTGGCAAGACTCTTACACCTGGTGGTATCGCAAAATGGTTTCCCATGTGCCGCGGACTATGCAACCCATAACTTGGACTTAATGGACTGTTGTGAGGCTCAGGGTTTGCCATAAAGCCAGTAGCTTGTTGGTCTTTCTGCCCAAAAGTATCAGAGCTGCTCTGAAACGAAGGAGCATAGGCATCCACCTGAGTCTGTTGAAAATATTGCATTTGAAAAGGATCCACGAGTGAAGGAATGCTTTGTCCAGCAGATGATGCTCCAGGCAGCAATCCGGGGTTGTTGTAGCCCAAAGAAGTTGGCGAGATATCATACGGCATAGGAACAGTCGCTTCATGAGATGGGTATCCACTCATATATTGAGGCATACCAGAACCAGGAGGGTAACCACTATAGTTATATTGCGGGAGGTACATGCCCGAGGACTGAAAGTTATGATGGTAAAATGGGCTCATAGATGCCATATATGCTGCTGTTGATGTATACTGAGGCGGTGTCAAACCGTGAGGAGATGGAAAAGTTGAATGTACCTCGCCAGTTGCAATCTTCGGTAAGCTCTGCATCATGTTATTTGTACCACCCATCCTTGGATAACTCATTTTCTGTGGTGAACTAGCTTGAACCTGATAGAACGAAGGTGTATATTGCGGAGGAATTCTCCTTCCTTGAGATTGTTGCTCTTCTTGGCTCCTCCTTATTCTAGAAGCAGAGGATGGAGGAGAAGCACCAAAAACAGATAGATTATTGTCCTCATGACCCGCTCGCCTCGTGTTTGATCTCTCTTTCTGTGTACTAGTAGAGCTTTGTGAGCTCAAATCAGCAGTAAAAGGATCTTCACCAGCAGCAATATCATCCATGGAGAGAGAATCCGTCTCCCTCAGCAGATTTACCGAACTTAGATCAGACTCTGGTAATCTTCTTGTGTTTTCTGAAGATAGATCAGAGGACATGGCATGGATGTCTTCTGCTGTTGGATGATTCCCTGCAGAATGAGGCCGCTTGAACACAGAAGAAGGTGTAAGAGG
The DNA here is from genome assembly GCA_900406275.1 of Anastatica hierochuntica. NCBI lineage: Eukaryota > Viridiplantae > Streptophyta > Magnoliopsida > Brassicales > Brassicaceae > Anastatica > Anastatica hierochuntica. The sequence continues at coordinate 18,764 of OVAN01001592.1, forward strand.
AAATCTCCCTTAATAGGAATGAAACTAAACGCATCAAAACGTTAATTAATAACAAGCGATGGAGTTAAGGAACCGTATACCTGAATTATATCAGCCAAGCTCTTTTGGTGACCGGTTATCGAAGCATAAGGTTGTTGTTCACCTGAAGATACCTCATCCTCGTCCGGATCCTCTCTATGGGTAGAAAGGGCAGTTCTAGAAGAATGCAAAGAGGATCTTTTCCCCATATTTTCCCAAGAGGAGGTTGTTGGACTCAAATTATTATCACCAACCCCACCCAAATGGCGCAACAAGTGCTGATTCTCCCGTGAGATTAACGGGGGAGGAAGCCGCGGATTCAAGTTGATATTTGACAAATAGTAAGCTACATAAGCAGGATCCTTACGAATCTCTTCGTCAGAGTCATAATTCTCAATAGCTCTACTTAAAACTTCAGAAGTACTACCACTACTACTACTAGCTTCCTGTTGTTTCAAGAGATTCCTAATAGCTGCAAAGGAACCTTCCATGCTAGGCGGTGCACTTCCGCTCCTACTAGGTATGTTCCCGGTATGATCATTACCACTATCCAATCTATTTCTTTTCATAAGGAAGCCTAAATCTTCGACCGCCCTATCGATTGAACCAACAAACATACCAGTATCCTTAGAAGCCTGCCAATTTTTCATATGATCACCACCTTCCACCATTCTCATAGCGCTCTGCGTCGTCGTCATACTTGTATTGTCCTCATCAAGTTTACATATTTTCAGACAAAAGAGATAACTTTACTATACCTGACACAGACAAACCATAGAATTGTAAAGGTAAGCCAAAATCTACATATCAAAGGAGACGACTTTTCCATTTCCTAAAAGCTATTCAGTCAACAGCAAAACACGATCATCATCAAAACCAGACGAAACAACTTTCGTTAGCTTTGTCATGAAACTGAAAAATCGTATTTTAATCGGTAATCAAAATCAGAAAAAAACAAACAAACACTTTACTTTATCCTTAATCTTCTTCTCCGCCATAAACTAAAGCTCCCTCCTTGAGTGACTTGCAGAAGAAAGAAAGTAACTCCAAGTCGCAGAGACGAGAGAGAGAGAGATTAAAAGTTAAAGCCTTTGCCTTTGAAAAGTTGCATCAAGGGCTTCGTTGAGTCATGAAGTCAAACTCAAGACTAATTTTTGTTTCCTTTCATTTGAGGCAATTATTGGGAGGTTGTTAATCTTTAAAACTATATAACAATTTACAATATTCAGAATCACGACGGATTCTTCGCAAACGAAGAGGTCCTTTTGTATATGTCTAATGACTAAAACACCCTTGTCTCTGTTCTTCTGTGGTGGAGGTGGAAGCAAAGCCCTTTTTCGTCATTTTAGCTTCCCTCCCAAAAACTGGTGACTAGGTTTGGCACGTGTTGATACTTGTAGTTGAAAGAGATACGTTCACGTGGCTTTTGTCTCTCTTGCCTGTTTGCTATCACCATAACCAGAACTGGTCTATTAACCGAAACCGAAAACCCCAACAATAAACAAAGATAAACTGAATCCAAACAGAATCAGATTTCTAAAATACATCATACATGAACGGGAGAACTAAAAAAAATCAGAATCAAATCAAACCAAAATGTTTTGAATAACGCAAAAGATTAAAACTATTCATAAATATCCAGAAAAAGTCTAATATATTTCAAAATCTTATCTTATTGTATTATTTTTTTTTATAGTCGTGGGTGATCCAAAGGTTTTCTAGATACAAGTACTAATTCCACGAGGCTCACGGCACTCCACGTATTCTTACCATTTAAGGTAATCCGGGTGGTCAAAGAGACTCGAATCCAGCTCCACGAACTCCTTTCGGAACCCCTTATCTTATTATATAAAGATGAACGTCTTAAATGTAAGTATGACACGTAACAAAATTATAACTCATAAGATTACGACATGTGTCAGTTAACCGATATATCTTAACTATTTAAACTTAACAATTTTGTATAATTAAATTTTTCATTCTATAAAATTTAAATATTAAATATGGTAATTCCATTGTAGTTGATCAAATTATTGCATGAATCAATTATGTAAACTTAACAATTTTTGTTAGATAAAATTCTTTTTGTATGAAATTTAAATACTAAATGCGAATAATTTTATTAATAAATAAAAATAAATAACAAAAAGAAGTTTAAATCATAAAAGTACGTTGTTGTCATATTTTAATTAAATAGTGAAATTAAATATTTTTGAACGCATTTTTTTCATCGAAGAACCCATTTTATTAAGCTGGTAACGAACTTTCCGCTGGAGAATGCCGAGAAGGAACCAAGTTGCTTACATGGATAACAAAACTACCGTTTAATCTTGTTTTTTTTTGCAAGATTATCAGCTAAACAATTAAACGAACGAGAAATATAGAAAATGTTAAAGTTTGGGAACAAACTCTTTAGCTTAGTGAAGTCATTTAGCTCAGCTGCAAAGGTTGGCCAATTTGAGGGGGTAGCAACCATCGACACCGTCTACATGCAATCTGTTGCGAAAGCGACCTTATTTGTTGATGTTGAAATCAGATTCTCCATTGCCCAAAAAAGTGCTTCTAGTTTTGTATGCACTAAAGACTGCATATGGCGAATAATTTTATATTCATTCCTTAGAAAGGTGTCGTTTTCTTCTAGGTTCCATCCGAGGCCACAAAAAGTGTCTTCAGATTTCCATGACCCATTTATGAAGTGTATCAGCCCTGGAAACGAGGGAGTTTTCTCCTATGGGGGCTCTTGAGGACTAATTTCTAGATGTGACTCAGACACTTCAGGGTAGTTAGCGCTCCACCATGAATTAGCTTCATGGACAACATGGAGCACTATGTCATGAGCATTTTCCTTCTTTGATTCAAAGATGCTCGCATTTCAAATAAACCACATGATCCAGGGGAAGATTTGAATGGACTCCTAAGCTACTCCTATTTCCTTGGCCTTCCAAAATAGATAACCAAAGTTACTGTATATGGAAGTCCGAGGGAATAGGGTTGGTGCTGAGGGAATGAGAGCCAAAGCCCGGGTTTAGCTCGCAGGAAGGCATTCGAACATGACGTGATTAATTGTTTCCTCCTTCGCACCACAAATGGGGCAAGATGCCTCGACACATATATGTCTCGGAAATAAGCTTTGGCATGTAGCCAGAAAGCCGGTTAAACACTGCCACACGAAATTCTTGAGTTTTCGTGTGGTTTTAAGCTTCCATGCATGTGCCGCCAGTGTATCCGCTGAAGGTCCCTGAAAAGGGGGGTCACTAGCAAGACAAGATAGTTCTCTCGCGGCCTAGTATCTTGAGCGGACAGTGTAGTTCCCTGACTTTGTGTATGATCAGTTGTATTTATCGCTTAGATAATTCTTTGATGGTCGGATGCTTAAGATCTGAGGAATATCTTCTGTGTCAAACAGTTCCCGAAGACGGTCTTCGTTCCATGCTTTTGTATCTTCATCCATTAAGTCATTGACATACAAGTGTATGTCTCTTTCTTCGGATACACCTTTCGGGATTCGAGCTGGGATCTCGGGGATCTAAGGCTCATTCCACACCTTGGTAGTCATTCCAGATCCAATTGTTTTCCGCAAACCTGAACAAAGTAGGAGTTTTGCCGCCATAATGCTTCTCCAGTCGTATGATGGTCGGTTTGATGATTGGACCTCCAGAGGGTTACAATATCTAAAATATCGGTCTCGAAGAACCCTACTTATAAGGGAATTCGGGAATCTAATAAGACGTCATAATTGTTTTGCCAACATGACAAGGTTAAGTTCCTCAAAAGTTTTGAATCCTAGTCCGCCTTGTGCGAGTTGAGTGCATAATTTGTCTCAAGATTTCCAGTGACTATCGGCTTTGGAGCTTCACCAAAATTTGGCTATAGCGCTACTTAGCTTTGTGCAAATAGCTTTTGGGAGAAGGAAACATGACATAACATGTGTCGGGAAGGCTTGGGCTACATATTTTATTAGTACTTCCTTTCCACCTTTTAAGAAGAATTTTGTCGACCATGAGTTAATCTTTGATTGGAGCCGATCTCTAACAAAAACAAAAAACTTGGGCTTTTGATCCATGAATCATTTTAGGCAGGGCGAGATAGGTCTCCATTCCGCCTTCTTGATGTATCCCCACGACATCCCTTATCTTTGCTCTTTCTGAAGCGGGAACATCAACACCAAATATCATGGAGGATTTCGAGAGGTTTACTAATTGCCATGACGCTTCGTCATATTGACGGATAATATCAATAATTGTTTTTTTTTGAGCTTTATTAGCCTAACAAAAGAAAAAGCTATCGTCTGCCAAAAAAAAAAAAATAAAAAGGAGGTTATTTGATAATTTAAATAATTTATCATATTAAATTTGATATGATAATTTAAAGAGGAGATTGGAGATCTGATTATTGCATTCGTCTGCAAGACATCAAGGACTGTCTTGAAAGTGATTGAAGAAATAAGACTTTTTGTAATCATCATCATCATAATAGATTTAGTTTCCCATCAGCAAGACCAACATTGGATTCTTTCATATTTGCTAAATCCAAACCAACGACAAATGAAAAAAAATGGTTTTCACCCAAAAGAACAATATTAAAATGGTCCCTATTAGTGAATCTAAGACCAAAAAGGCTAGTGTTCTTGAATTGGAACACTCAAGACAAAAAAGAGAATGAAGCTAATGGACTGAACACACAAAGTTTCTTTCATTGATTTGTCTGCAACAACAAAAAGGAGAAATCAGAAACCCGATCTTAAAGATCGGATAAAAAGGGAAACAAGCTGATGCGGTTGGAATAAGAAATCATTGTGTGTTCATTCATCATTTGTTATCAACAAGGGAAAAGAATTGGAGATGGGTGTCTTTGAAGCTTCCCACCAGAAAAATCGAGCTTCTTCATCTTTTCTTCACACCATACAAGTTGCTCTTTATCGATTCTAGCCATTCTCAGAACCCTTGATGCTAGCTTGATGTCAATGGCTGCAAACAAGAGTTGAACACCTTCCCATGTTTGAGGCCACGATTTCTTTCTCAATCCTTTAGTTTTCTTCGAAAGCTCCTTTGCTTTCACCCTCTTCTGCAAAAGTTTCTTCTCTTTGTGAGACACCAAAGAAGCATACATAGCTTCTCTACACAATGAACAATTTGCAATAGCATTTATGTATAGAAAAACTATACCTTATCAATGGATGACTGAACCAGCTGCAAAGGGGTTACAGAATTCATATGGTTATGGTTCCCAAACAATTGAGTAACCACATTTGGTTTCTTCTTATCCATTTTCAAGAACGCGTTGAATGTAAGGATCGAGCTCTCGATGATTTTGAGGAGATCATCAGCGAGGACCATGAAGCCTGTATCTTTCTCCAACTCTTTTTTATCTGACCCTGAGATGTTTGAACATAAATCAACTTATAAAAAAGTCGCTACTACGCGCACACCAGGTTTTTAAAAGTTGCAATGTGAGAGCTGAGAAAATAACCTTCAATCTTGGGAGCTTGAAGTAGCTTAGGCATTGCAATTCTAGCACGCGCATATAGTTCGGATCTTGAGGCCTGCTCAAATGGTTCATTTTCTATATACCTCTGGAGTAAGACCAAGAACTGCTGAAACTGTTGAGCAGTATGGTTGTAGTAAGTCGGTGTTTCGGGCTGGCACGAGATTAAATGGCTCAGCTGCGTGTATTGACAGTGTAGTGCCTCCCAAGTGAGGCAGAGTTGAGCAACATAAGCTGTCTCTACTAGATCTTGATAAGGGTCGACCTCTGTAGGCTGCAAATGCTCGGTATCTTCTTCAGGAACATCAGACTTTTTAAGAGAGAGACATCGAAAAGGCGATGACAGCTTCTTGGATGCAGATCTTGGTGATGGAGTTGAAGGACTTGGAGCAATTCCAATGCCTGTGAGAGTCCAACAAATCAATGGAGAGCAAAAATTATTAGCTTCACAATCCTTTACACATGTAGAGATGATTCAAATGTTGACAGATCAAGTCCAATATTAGTACAAAGCAAGAATCTTTTTACCAGATTCCTTGAGTTGCTGAGAGCTTAATCGATCAAAGAAGAGCATACGCTCGCAATACTTTTCATAAACAGCATCAAAACCACCCCACCATTGAAGTCCTTCAGCGACCACATCTCTCCACTCACTTGAACATTTGTCTCCTCCTTCATCTTCATCTAGATATGATTCAACCTCTTCCTCTTCTTCTTCTTCTTCAGGTATCAATACCATGAAACTGTTTCTCCTCAACTCCTTGAGCCTTCTCTTAACCTCATTGGTAATGAAATCATCGTCGTCATCTTCGATCTCCTCTGTTTTCGCTGAATCTGTCACACAAGCTCCACTGATCTCACTCTTTGCTTGCTCCTGCTGTGTCAATGTCTTGTCTTCTTTCTCCTTTTCTAGTGTTGGCTTCCTTGACTTTCGGAAGCTTCTAACTTTCAAGAAATCCATTTCTTTGCTAAATCTTTAGATCTAACTTGAGACTTGTTTGCATGGAAGAAGAAGAGTTTTAAATCTTTTCTCAAGAATGGTAGAATCTTACAAAGATCTCACAGAAATTATGAACAAACCCTAGAGAATAAGATTAGATGAGAAATACACAAAGAGACACTTCCCACCAACAATTCTTTCTTTGATGTCAAAAGATGAGCAACAAAATTTCAGATTCGAGTCATCACTAGCTACGAACCCTCGCTTCCTCTACCAAAACCAACAGTTCACTGAAACTAGACTTATGAGAAGAAGAAGAAAAAGGTTCAAAATTTAAGTACGTAAGAGAAAACCCATTAAGCGAAAAGAAAATTGAAAGATGAGAGAAATGAAAAGTAAAGAGAAAAAGACATGAGAGAGAGATGAAAGAGGAAGGACAAAACGTTGTAGCACTTGCAAGTAGAGAGAGAAAGCTTATGTCTTTTACTCTCTTTCTCTCTCTCTATTCACGTTTTCGGTATAGGTGAAGAGAGAGAGCACAATATAAATGTGAGAGAGAAAGAAGAGAGAGTATTGTTTTGCCTAAAACAGATCTCATTAAATTCATAATTAAACTTTATGATTTCCAATTCCAAAAATACTTGAAATTTTCTACCTTTTTAAAACCCTTCCTCAAGAAAACCCTTACAAAGAGGTCTTGTTGGTCAATTGACCTTTTTATTTTCTCTTGGGTCAAAGATTGTCTTTTTTGATTTTTTAGGTTTTATTTTTCCTTTTCTGATTCAATTTTCATATAGGAAAGAAACTAAAATTTGAAAATTTTGACTTGGTTAGAGAAAAGAAGAGAGAGAGAGAGATCTATGAGAAAGAGTTAGACGCAGTGAGTGAGTGAGTGAGAGAGAGAGCATCGTACAGAGAATATTGTCAGAAAAGTCGCGCCAATCTGTTTGGTCGTATTGCTCCTTCCTTCTAAATTACATATCTACCCTCCTCTATTGGATATCTCCTAATTTGGGCTTTCCTTTCACTTCTATTGAAACGATAACGTTTCACTATGACTAATAATTGGTTTGGTTTGGATTAAACCGAAAGAGCATGTTGTGGTCATGAATCCAAGTCTGATCATCTGCCACGTACTCGTCTCTTCTCAGGGACTTCTTCCTCTTCTGGTAAAGTTCTTTCGATCTTCGCTTTAATTTTTGCTTCAGCAGCTGATCAATACTCGTTTTATATGAATACAAGGTTTTGAACTTTGAGCAATTTGTGGGTTCGTTTGTCTACTTCCACTCAATCAGATTGCTATGATTCTCTATATATCTTTGTCTTTTTTATGATATTGGCATTTGATTTTAGTAAAAAAGGTTTTTCTGGGTTTTCGATTAATTTACTAAAATGAGGAAACTTTATTGATTTTTTCAATCGTATGGCAAGTTGGTTGCTCTAGCCTTATGCGCAAGTGAAGTTAGTTCTTCAGTTTGCTGTACATCTCTCTCTGTTACTCTTATATAGTTTGGTTTATGTGAAGAACATTTATGGGTTTGTGAATCTAATTAAGTTGTAGGCATGTTCTGTTTGTTACTCTTATCAAATAACTTTAGCTTTCATTTCGATGGTGAGAGACTGATGATAATTTTATGTATTATTATTGTCTCTGTGTGTTGCAGGGTTGTAATGAACATTAACAAAGTTAAGGTTGAGCCAACAACAAAAGATGATTGTCCGTTGGGGGAGCTTCCAGAAGATCTCTTGATTGAGATATTTATCAGAGTTCCAATTTCAAAGTGGGAACATATCTCTTGTGTTAGGAAACAATGGGCGGATTTGTTCCGTGGAGAATGCTTATGGCAGGTTGCTCTTAATCGATCGTATCCCTTTTCTAGCCAAACAAAACTATGGACTGGACCTATCCGTCAAGGAGTAAGCAAACGGTGACTGAACTCACTTGATCCACATATCAACGAGTACTAGAATATCTATAGTTAGATTTGAGGAACTTAGTAGCCTTTTTTAGCTGCAGGAGATTTATAGCTTTATACATCAGCAGAAACATCTTAGGTGTGGATACAGACATAGATGAGATGCTGGGACATACTTACTTGTTCTTGAAAGAACAGCTTGAACTTTCAACCACGCCTGCTTCAGGTGTTCTGCATGGAACTCTGATCGGTAATTTATAGTTTGTTCTCTATTGGTAAGGGATTGACAAAAAATTTCATGTTAGTGACATTTTAAATCTTATTCTCTGGTGGTGGCAGACCAGTTTATTGTTTGTGGGAAATCGAAAGAGGAAGCTGATGAGCTTGCGACAAAGATCTGGCTGGCTCTTGCTGATAATTTAGAAGACACGAAACATACATTTATAGTGCTGAAATCAATTGCAAAAGAATACGATGTTAGAAGCTTGAGTTTTCATAAATCTTTTTTGGTAGGAAGCAAACTAACTCTCTCTCTTTCTTACTAAATGGTGCAGGGTTTTCTTCCATATCCATATGCAAGACCGATCAAAATGCAGTGGAAGGTGTTTGAGAAACTGTTTGTTGATTTCCGCGACTTGCTTGATCATTCGGAGTACTACGACCTCATAGGAATAGCTAAGAAAAAGTTCCAAACGATGCCTTATGTTTGGTTAGGCTATTAATACTAACTTAGCTGCCCTCTTCCCAGTTTCTCAGCAGCAGCTCTGTAAATGTAATTAGAGATGAGAACCACAAGAAGTTTCCCAAACATATTATGATGATGCTACTACTTTTACAGACACTAGGTGACTACTGGCGTATACGCGCGGGGTTGTGAATTATACTCATATATATTCTTTTTATATTTTAAATGTGATACGAAATCAATACTATAAGATGTTACACACACATCATCAAAAATATATAATAGATAGACCAGTTAAAACAAAACATTAATACACAGTTAAATTATATATCAAAGATATGAAACGCACCGTTTCACTCTGATAGTGATTCTTTAGCGATTTTTCCGATGAGATTCCGTTCATCCCTCGCCGCGTCGACGGTTGAGTTTACGTTGTTGTCGTCGTGTGTGAAGCGGTTTTCTCACGTCTTTGGCCACGATTTGATGTGTGTACCCACGATGCTCTTCCGATTTCATCGTGAAGAAGTTGGGCGATTTTCTCCTCCCAACTATAAACCCCTCAATCCACTTTCTCTTCATCTTCACAAGTCTCGAATCTTCCCGAGTTTCATCTTCTTCCTGTCAAATCACCACAACCCAACCATGGCTGATGACATGCGCCGGCAGATCAACGATCTGGAGTTAGGCATCGAGGATGAGCCCGTGGTTTTGCCGCCGGAGGCGGTGATGCAAGCCGCCGGAGAAAACAGGTTCGTGATCATTGGCAGACCTCTGATGCCGAAAAGACAGAACATCCGGACCATCATCGCTCACTTGCCTCGTCTCTGGGGGTTAGCCGATATTGTTTACGGTCGTATTCTTAATGGTCGGAGGTTTCAGTTCATTTTCCCGTCAGAGAAGTCAATGAATGCAGTGATTAGGCGCGACCCGTGGTCTTTCGCCGATCGGATGCTAGTGATGGAACGCTGGTATCCTCTGTTGAACCCTTTTGAACTGAACTTTATTCCCTTTTGGGTTCAAGTTCGAGGGATTCCAGTCCAATTCCTGAATCGCGAAGTTATTTCGCTTATTGGCCGTGCCATAGACCAACTTCTGCAAGTGGATTATGATCCAGTCGTCGCAGTTCGGGTTGAATTCGTTCGTGTGCTCATCGATTGGGATGTTCGCCAACCGTTGCGATTCCGGCGTTACTTTCAGTTATTGCCTGGGATTAATACCCTCCTGCACATGTCTTATGAGCGGCTTCGAGGGGTGTGTATCACCTGCGGTATGCTAACTCATGATTCCGATGCGTGTCTGTTACCTAACGGACCTCCTCCTCCAGATGATGAAGAGGGCGATGAGCCAGACCAGCATAATCAGAATGGCTTTGGCGGTGTACCTTTGCCTCGTCTCAACCAAGCTCCACCGATTGTTCCCAGACCTGTGCTTCAAAATGGATTCCATTATCCTAATCTGCCGATGATTGCTCCTCCTTTGGATGCTCTGCCTCTGGCTGTGTTAGAGCAAGCAACACCAAGAGCTAACATGGCGCTTGTTATCCATTCTCAGCCATCAAGTCCAGTTAGTTCTGAGCATACTCTGGAAGCCATGGATGATGTTGATATGGAGGATGTTACAGACAGCCGTAAAAGGAAGCTGGAGGAAGGTGAGTCCTCTACAAGTCAGAGAAAGAAGAAAGTTTTTGAGCCAGGAGAAGGAAGCAACACAACTCATGAGGATGACGAAGACGGAGGTGCGGTGGGCCCGAAACCACCGCTTTCGCAATGAATACGGTCGTTTGGAACTGTCAAGGGCTAGGTATAGACTTGACGGTTCGACGCCTAAAGGAGATACGTAGGAAGTATCTCCCGGACATTCTATGCCTTTCGGAGACCAAGCAAAGCGACAATTGTATCCGAGATCTTTGCGTGGATATTGGCTATGATCACTATTACACGGTACCACCTCGGGGACGAAGTGGAGGCCTAGCGTTGCTTTGGAAATCCTCTGTTGTTATTTCTGTTGTTTTTGATTCTCCTAACATTGTACATTGTAATGCATTTATCAATGGACAAAGCTTTCAGTATTCCTTCGTGTATGGCCCACCTGCCCAATCTCAACGCCATTACCTGTGGGAAAAGCTAGAGAGATTAGCCATGACCATTAATGGGCCTTGGTTAATAGGAGGTGATTTTAATGAAATTACTAGCAACACAGAGAAAAAAAGGAGGCCCATTAAGACCAGAGTATACCTTTACAACTTTTCGGAGAATGATTGCAACATGTGATTTCAAAGATGTGAAAAGTGTTGGGAACAAATTTTCCTGGTCCGGTCAACGTCATTCTCACAAAGTAACCTGTTGCTTGGATCGTTTTATGGCTAATTCGACGTGGCTCTCTTCCTACCCAAATGCCTTGGTCGAATTCTTACCCTTCGAGGGTTCTGATCATAGGCCACTTGTACTCTCTCTCTCTCCCAAACAGGTCGCCGATAAACCAAACAGTTTCACTATGACAATTCACTTTGGGATAGTGAGGATTTCCGGAATGTTGTAACATCGTCCTGGAACCAATCTACGAGCGCCCCCGAGTGTCTGTCTTCAAAAATAAAGAGAACCCGGGATACAATATCAAACTGGAAATGCAACCACAGAACAAATGCGACTGTTCAGATTCGAATTTTAAAACGAAAACTTGACGCGGCATATACGGACCCACGTACTTCTCAAGCAGTCCTTGCAAGTATCAAAGCTGATTTAGCTCGTGCATATAAAGAGGAGGAGAATTATTGGTTTTCTAAAAGCAGAACATCCTGGCTAACAAAAGACGACCGTAACACTAAATATTTCTACTTTGTCACGAAGGCTCGCACGGCTAAAAAGCAAATAAGGGCTATAGAGGACGAGCAGGGACAGATTTGGCGTGGTGATCTGGAAGTTGGTCAGGCAGCGGAGAGATTCTATTCCACCTTGTTTACCTCCTCTAATCCTTTGGGATCACAACTCGATTCTGTTTTTGAGGATTTCCCCATGCGAGTATCATCCACGATGAATGAACACCTCACTGCGTTGGTCACTGATTGTGAAATCCATGATGATGTGTTTGTTATTGGTGCTACAAAAGCACCGGGTCCGGATGGTATGACTGGGGCTTTTTTTCCAATAGTTTTGGGAGGACCTTAAACCAGATATTCTAACTGAAGTCCGAAGCTTTTTTCAGACTAGCAAGCTGCCCCAGGATCATAACCATACTAACCTATGCTTAATTCCGAAGAAGGAACTTCCGTTGACAATGGCGGACTTCAGGCCGATATCGTTATGCAATGTGAGTTATAAAATCATCTCAAAATTTTTGGTTAATCGGCTTAAACGACATCTCCCGGAGCTTATTAGTGAGAATCAAGTGGCCTTTGTACCTGGAAGAAATATTATGGACAATGTCATCATTGCTCAAGAAGTTCTTCACTCTTTAAAGTCTCGGAAAAGATGGGCTAAATCTTATATGGCCATCAAAACGGATGTTACCAAGGCATACGATAAACTAGAATGGAGCTTCCTACGTCGCACCATGTCAGCCTTGGGGTTTAATACTCGATGGCAAGAATGGATCATGGCGTGTGTTGAGTCTGTCTCTTTCTCTGTCTTAATCAATGGTGAGCCACATGGTCATATAAACCCAGGTCGCGGAATAAGCCACGGGGATCCCCTTTCTCCTTATTTGTTTATCATGTGCTCAGAGGTCCTCACTCATCTATTGAATAAAGCTCAAACCAGAGGAAGACGAAAAGGGATCCGGCTGAGCAATTCAGGGCCCACCATCACAAATCTTATGTTTGCTGATGATGTTATGTTTTATACTCATGCCATCCAAGATCATGTAAAGCAGTTATGGAAGTTTTGAAGATCTACGCATCGGTATCTGGCCAGTCAGTTAATCTTAATAAATCAGCAATAACTTTCGGGTCGAAAGTCCGGGATACGGTTAAAACACAGCTGCGACGGATTTGTAACATCCATAATGATGGTGGCAATGAGAGATATCTTGGACTACCTGAGCAGATTGGTAGAAGAAAAAAGGATATTTTCAAGTATCTAGTTGAAAGGGTACAACAAAGGACAAGCCATTGGTCCAACCGATTTCTTTCGGAGGCGGGTAAAGAAATTCTCCTTAAAACAATTGCATTAGCGCTCCCGGTTTATACTATGAATTGTTTCAAATTGCCAAAAGGGATTTGCGAAGAAGTTGAAAAAGAGCTAGCCAAGTATTGGTGGAATAAAGGTCAGGATAATAAGGGACTACATTGGTTTAGCTGGAACCGGTTAGGATATTCTAAACGCGATGGAGGTTTGGGTTTTCGCAATATTGAACTTTTCAACAACACCTTGCTGGGAAAACAGATCTGGCGAATCCTTCATGCCCCTGGGAGTTTAGTAACTCGAGTTCTCCGTGGCCGCTACTTCCCGAATAACAATCTACTAGACGTCGGACTTGGGAAGCAACCGTCGTTTGTTTGGCGATCACTTCTTGAAGGGTGTGATCTTCTGAAACAAGGAATGAGAGTGGAGATTGGGAGTGGTTCCACCACATCTGTTTGGTACCATAATTGGATCCCGGATCATCCTCCGCGCCCTCCCCGCCAAGTGTATGGACCGACCCAAAATTTGAATATGGTGAGTGAATTGATGTTGCCTTCTGGCCTTGGATGGAATGTTGATAAGTTACGTGCAAACTTTGATGAATCTGATATTGAGAACATTATGTCCATCTGATTATGTCACTCATCCGGAACTGATTTGCTCGGATGGAATTATACTACACATGGGCTCTATACGGTTAAAACATCGTATTGGCTTGCCAAGCATCTGGACACGAGTCCCCTTCCGCCTCCTCCTCCTGGAAATCCTGAACTTAAAAGTTCTATATGAAAGATCTCCACATTACCAAAGATTAAGCATTTCTTGTGGCGCTTAGTGGCGAACGCTCTACCAATTGGCTCGACATTGAGACGTAGACATATCTCCCTGAATACAATATGTAAAAGATGTTGGAGAACAGAAGAAACACCACTTCACTTATTCTTTCTATGCCCCCATGCACAAGTTGTTTGGCGTGGAAGTGGGATTGGGGATCATTCTATTTTCATGACTACGGGGTCCCTGGAGGAGACGCTTCAAGCAATATTCAATATCTATAGGAACCCTGCATCTCTACGAATCGATAACCAATTACCTCTATGGACTTTGTGGAGACTATGGAAGAGTCGCAATCTTTTGATTTTCCAACATAAACAAAGCACTTGGAGAGAGGATGTACTGATGGCTAATAGAGATGCCAATGAATGGCTTAATGCTCAAGGTACTACATCTTTGACTAGTACAATTAGTAGGCGGTCTATTGTTTCGCAATGGAAGCGACCGGAACGGGGTTTTGTCAAGTGTAATTTCGATGGGACTTTTCGACAACATCAACCGGCAACAGCAGGGTGGATCATACGGAATGATGATGGGGGCTACTTACAATCTGCTCATGCGCGGGGAAAAGTGTGCAATGACACCGTCGAAAGTGAGTTACAAGCATTGTTAATGACTATCCAATATATGTGGGGCAAAGGATATACACATATCACCTTTGAAGTGGATAACAAGAGCGCCATCAACCTAGTGAATGGTTCAGAACAGTCCTTCCGACACTACAACCTTCTCAGAGATATCATATTTTGGCTAACGAAGATTACAGAGGCTCTAGTTGTGTGGATCCACCGAGAATCAAATGGTGTAGCGGACCAACTCGCAAAACTCCCTTTCCCTCCTTTTCATAGCTTTGAATGTTTTTGTATACCACCCCAATGTATCTCTGATACCTTACGCAATGACCTTTAATCAATAAAGATGAAGTTATAAAAAAAATACACTTTTTTGTCAATTTTGCATAAATTAAATATTTTATGTCTTTTTTTTCCCAATTAAATATTTTATGTCTTTTCGTTTCTCCTTCACATTTAATATTACATATGTCAAAATAAATCTAATAAGTAAAATCATGATTTTCTTCACAAAAAAGAAGTAGAACCATGACTTTCTTAATATTAACAATTTTCTAAATATTTATGCATTTCGTATGTACGCCAAATAAATTTACTAATATTAGAGTTTCTATTAATAATACAATAATAAAACATCTAATCAATGATATAAGTAACTAGATTATCAAATAGTAAAAAGATCCATGATCTATATCTATCTTATTAAAAGAAAAGTACAAAGACTTTTTCATGTGTAATTTTTTAAATTGAACATGTTTTAAAATTTTTATTAAATATATCTAATGAATTAAAAAACTCTAATTACTCCTTTACATATTCTAACAAACATATTAAAATATTAAATAATCCAATATTCTTTTCACATAATCATTATGAAAATTGTAAATCAATACAATTTAAAATCATCATTTTCACCAAATTTTAAATATTAGTTCTGTTTTAAATTTAAAACAATTTCATAATTTTAAAAAAATTATTATATTACACTATTATTATTTTCTAAATAAAATATGTTAAGAATTTTCAAAAAAATCGTAAAGTGATAAAATTTAGAAAACCTATAAAAATTTATTAAAATAATTTATATAAATTATAATATTTAAGTTTAGAATCTGATTTTTTTAAAAAAAAAAATATACTCCAACGGGTTTTGTTTCACGGTATTTTAGATACTGAGTATTATTTGAACTGAACCCATAGGAGTATCCGAGTAAACTTGAAAAATCTGAAAATCTCAAATCTAAATCCGAACCCACAGTGACCGTTACAACCTCTTTCCCTGGTTACTATGGTTAATTTGGAAAGCTCGAAATCAAAAGGTTTTTCAAGGAGTCCATCTGGATGTATAGGGTATTCTACGGTCTGTAGAAACAGATTACACAGCTTGGAAGGATGCGCAGGTTTCTAACACTTCGGAGGAGACACAGTCTTATGTGGCTCCTAATAGGACGCATGAGTTTATATGCCGGACAGATGGATCCTGGAAGCATGGTGATTCCACATCTGGCTTGGGTTGGATACTTTTGGATATAGATAATAGAGTAATTCTGATGGGGGCAAGATGTCAACGGTGGATTCTATCACCACTTCACACGGAGCTGGAGGCTTTGCTATGGGCGATGTCCGAACTTCATAGCCGCCGCTTTCTTTCCTGTGATTTCCAGACAGACAGTACGGAGCTTATCAGTATTATTCACAATCCGGAGGATTGACCGGCTTTTCACACACAAATCCAGGATTACCAGACCCTATGTGGTGAATTCGCGGATCTCTCTCTGTCTTACATTCCGCGGGCAGAGAACACACAAGTTGACAACCTGGCTCGACGGTCCCGTACTCGTTCCCATGATTTTAGCTTTATAGATTCTATGCCACCCGTTTGCCTTTCCATGACTGTGAACTCTTGATTAATGTGTGATTGACAAAAAAAAAATCCGAACCCACATTCGATATAACTGAAAATCTAAAAATTGTGAACTTGAAACCGAATCCAAAACTCGAAATAACCTAAAGTTCTAAACCCAATACTCGAAAAACTAAACATAATTAATAATGTGAAAAAATTAAAAAAAACCTGCGCGGTTGCACGGATCAAATTCTAGTTTTAATTATTTTCTAAAAAAACTCAATTACTAATGAGTATATTTGCGAAAATCACAAAAAAATGTATTGTCTAAATCAACGATTTATGTTTTAAATAATCTCTTTTTTTAATCACTTGTTTTAAATAATCTCTAAACAATAACTCTCACTACTAATCGTATCTATTATTTGAAAATTTTAAAATCAAATCAATACTATAATAACTCTTAAGTATTTCCAAGTGATAACGCATAAACATTTTTATATTATAAGGAGTAGACACTTAGAAAAAAAAAACGAATTACCAATCAAAATAAAGCATAAGTACACCTTATTTTTAATGTCACTTGTCAAAATATTCATACATTTACACATCAATAATATAATGTCACTTATACATTAAAAGTGTATATATCTTAACCATTATAACTAATTATTGTTCGAGGTGTTGTCCATATTTATTGATTCTTTTGTATTTAGTGATTTGATCGAGAGTTTCAAAATAAATTAATAAATATTTTTATTTGCACTATCATCTTGCTTTTAGAGATAATTCAAAACTCTTTAATTTGCATTGAACTCACTATTTACAAAATTACATTAAAAAGATCCAAAAATAATTAGAGAATATTTGTAGTTTTAGTTTGAATTAAAATGAGGTTTTTTTTGTCTCTATAAAAAGTACAATAAATAGGAGGAAGTATATTACGGATCGATGACGATGACATATAAATGATATGGTTAGTATATTTTTACTAAATTACATATACTCTTCTTATATACGTATTTTAATCATATAATACATGTGATAATTGATAGAAAAATAATCAACAACATCGTGCGGGTATGTATCTAGTTATAACTGATAACCAATACACAAATACGTGTGCAGTTATTTTGCACAAAAATTTCAATTTACAAATAACGTAGTCATGTAAAGTTTTCAGATATACGGTACGAATTATAGTACACGTACTAATACAGAAATAACTTGTATTGTCATCTTATTTTTGCATATTTCTCAAAACTCTGATTGTTTTGTCTTTTTCACAATTTTTATTTATTCATTGAAAACTTCGGAACCATGGAAAACAAAGTCGGCTATCGGAGAACCCAATGCCAGAGTCAACAACCCACAACAAGGGAAGCATATGCCCAAAACAAGGGAGTCCATACACTAGATATAATACCTAAACTTAAAACAAAGAAACACTAAGACCGAAATAAAACCAAATCAAGTTTAAGAATTCACTAGTACTGCTTACTCCTAAACCACAATAGCTTTCCTAAGAAGAATTTATCTAAGATCAATAAACTCTTTCTCAGACTCTAAATCTTCTCGTCCTCTGTTGAAATGTGAAGTCTTCAGAAATTAAAACCATAAGTGCTTCCTTAGGATGACACGATGGAAAACTGTCGCAAAAGCCGAAAAGCGGTTGAATCGTAATGAAAACGACCAAAAATCAGAAAAGAGGACGCAATCTGATGATTAATACTAGTAGAGGAGGCTAGGAGCCGCTTAACCGATTCAACCACCAAGATACAACCCGGGAGATGAAGGATGCGATCCGATTAAGCCCAGAAAAGCTAACAATGCGGAGATGAAGCACTAATAGCAAAATCCAAACTTGACAGAGATAAAACAAAGCAAAACAAAGATGTTCGCAGCAAAGCCGCACCGTTGACGAAACCCATCCGGCACTTTGTAATGCCCAAAACATAGACCAAAAGAAGAGAAGCATACACCGTAAACAACCAAAAGTGGTCGGGAATGACAAGGAGGAGGCCGCCGAAAGTTGAGGAATACCAAGTAGGCCATAGACAACCTGCTTTAATACCCTAAACCTCACCAAAATACCTCCTGGATTAAAACCAGAGGGTTTCCTATGTCGAGATTCCAAGGTACAAAGAACACCAGCCGTTCAACATCCCACCCTGTTGTGAATCACACCGCTGGTTAGCAAGCCCACCAATGGAAGATCTAAGACAGAGGAGCCAAAACCCATAGCCACGCGCCGCCCACAAGGAGGAGTAATCAGAGATCTGAAAAGGGAAAAGGATTCCGACCTAATCCTTGTTACTAAAAGCCGACCACTTGTCTCCTTCCCCTTGACAAAACGCCGAGAGACACACGAGAACTGAGATCTGAAAAAGAGCACCTCCATGAGGCAAGGCAGATCTCGAAACAGGAAGAGAAGGGACAGATAGACGAGGAAAGGATACACAGAGATGATGTGCTTAGGAACTCCTCACAACCGCGACGGCGAGCCACCAACGGTGGAGGAGATCCCAAGCGGCGCAATACTTCTTCTAGGTTTTCTCCTGGAGACGAAGTATTTTTTTTTCCTCTGACTGTTTTATCAAATTATTATTTCTCCTTATTTTTTTGTCGAGCAAACTTAATATTAAGTGGGCCATTTAGGCCTGTTTAGAAGATTACTTAAGATTAAAATCCCAATGGCACTAGACTAATTTAAAGGATAAGCACAACAAAAGGAGAAAACACGTGTATTTTCTTAAAATATATTCCTATTGACATGTGTATACATGTATCCCTCTCTACACAGTCTGAATTTGCCTTCAAAGAGTCACCGTTGTCGGCTCCGCTTCCGGTGAAACTCAATGAAATTCATTGCTTCTGCTTTTCAAACCGTTCATTTTCTTCAAGTCTCTTATATCAGTCGCCCCTGAAATCTTCCTTCAAGGTTCTCTACCACCATAAGCTAAAGTCTCTATACCTGGTTTCAGCCAATTTAATCCCTCGATAAGAGAGAACATCCTCCAATCCGAATAATCTCTTAACCGGATTTTAACAGACACATTAATCTCAATGTAAAGGAAAGCCATTATTCAAGTAAAAAATCGGAAAAAAACCAAACAATAAACTTAAGCTAAAGCACCCAAACTAGAAGAAAGAAGAAGTTATTTGTCGGTTCCAAAAACATGGAGAAATTAAAAAATCGTGAAGAGAAACCCCACTTTGAACCAAAGAACAAGTCGATCTTTTTCAGATCGATAGTAACTATTTAACTAAAAGCTGAACCAGACTATGCTGGAGGTTATTAGCCGATTAACGGAAAATATAGTCGCCGGAGGATGTTCTGATGAAGGTTATACGCAAAAAAGAAATTCGATGTTCATCGGAAAAAATATTATTTCCCCCTCTTTCATTCTGCAGAAAATAGCAATAAGGGAACAAGAAAAGAGGAGAGAATTTGAACACCCGATTGTTAGTACTATAGTATTTCGGAGATATTCGCCAGAAAACAAAATGATTTATACACGATAAGACGACTCAAACCGCCGACCGATTAAACCACTATCATAATTTTCCTTTCGAAGAGAAAGAAGTAAACAATATCAAGGGAGAGAGGTAGCTGATATATAAACTTTTTGAGTTTTTTTTATTTCTCCTTTCTTTTTAATCTTGTATATTATATTAGTATATGTAATTTTGATTGTATGGGTGAATATGCTGTAAATCTATTGTGTTGCAAAATAATATTAGGATTTATATTACTATAGACAAAAACCGGACAAAATAAACTATGTTCATCATTTAAAAGGAATTTGATTTTTGTATTAAGATATAAAAAACTGAATTTCTTTTGTTAACTTAGTTCTCGTAATTGTATAAACAATTTTGTGCATCAAAGAAATGTAGTAACAATTTTTCTCGACATGTTTAACACTCTTATGAGAAATTAAGAACCAATCAAAATATAGTCTTCATTTTAAACTATTAATGAAAAAACACCATAGTACATAAAACACATCAGAATTGAAACAAGAAGTAAATAGTAAGCATTGAGCTCACATCAAATATTTTAAAGCATCGAGTTTCAACAAAGCTCTTTTCAAGGTTTATGAATCCACTTGACTATGCTTATTTATCTCTTGCTCTTTCAATGTTGGCTTTATAAATTCATGTAAAACATTTTGAAAGGCGAATAATAACCTTACAAGCAAGCCAGGCGTTGGGGAGAATCCTGTAATGACCTTACAATGATTTTATTTTTGTTGTTACTAAAGGTGTGATCGGATATTGTGGTATAGAGGACTAGATATGTTGTCTTATGTGCGGGGAGATCACGGTTCTCAGGCCATAGGCCGGTTTATGACATATAGTATATCCAA